>JAJAGP010000924.1:195000-263396 GCA_025084515.1 Ancistrus triradiatus | reverse complement strand
ACAGAATTGTAGTACTTCATAGAATCATAATACTTTGTAGAATTGTAGACTTTGTAGAGTTGTAGTACTTTGTAGAATTGTAGTAATTAACATAACTGTAGTACTTTGTAGAATCGTAGTACTTTGTAGAACTGTAGTATTTTGTAGAATTGTAGCCTTTATGGAACAACAGTAAGTCACAGAATTGTAGTATTTTGTAGAATTGTAGACTGTAGAATTGTAGTACTTTGTAGAATTTTAGTAATTCACAGATTTGTAGTACTTTGTAGAATTGTAGTACATTTTAGAATTTTAGCACTGCACAGAATTGTAGTACTTCATAGAATCATAATACTTTGTAGAATTGTAGACTTTGTAGAGTTGTAGTACTTTAGAACTGTAGACTTTGTAGAAATGTAGTACTTTGTAGAAATGTAGTACTTTGTGGAATTGTAGACTTTGTAGAGTTGTAGTACTTTGTAGAATTGTGGTACTTTGTAGAAATGTAGTACTTTGTGGAGTTGTAGTACTTTGTAGAGTTGTAGTACTTTGTAGAATTGTGGTACTTTGTAGAAATGTAGTACTTTGTAGAGTTGTAGTACTTTGTAGAATTGTGGTACTTTGTAGAAATGTAGTACTTTGTGGAGTTGTAGTACTTTGTAGAATTGTGGTACTTTGTAGAAACGTAGCTTGTGGAATCGCAGTATTTCACAGAATCATAGTATTTTGTAGAATCGCAGATTTCACAGGATCTTAGTACTTCATGGAATCATAGTACTTTGTAGAATTGTGGTACTTTGTGCAATTGTATTCCTTCACAGAATCGCAGTACTTTGTGGAATCGTAGACTTTGTAGCATTATTTGTGTTAGAATCATGATACGGCACCTCACCAGCTAGCTAGACAATTTCGTTATGACCGCGAGCCGGATTCAGAGGCCATCACCACACCGACGAATGTCACAGTAGCTAACTTTCTCTGACTAAAGTAAGAAGCCGTCTGGGAACCTGTAGCTAGGAGCAGATGTGGCAGTGATGAGCTGTTGTTCTTCAAGCCGGTAGGAAAAGGAACGTTCTCTTCACAGGGAACAGTGACGTGCTTCATCAGGTGCTTTGAGACCCATTGTTGTTTTGGCTGCTACAACCTTAAGACATTCTAACCTAAAGAACTGTTATAGACTTTACTGCATTCACGTCTCATCAAGAAGAAATTTGAAGACAAACTGAAGAAGACTCCTCCTTTTTAGGTGAGAGTCTACATTTCGTATTTGTGGGGCAGCCGGTTTTATTTAGGTAGTGAAACAGAATCCATTATAAGTTGTAAATCGGATTAGACATCCTTCTGTGGCTGCAACCAGCAGTTCCTCTGGCGTTCTGCAGGCCAGACCAGAGGTTGACAGCTACGTCCTGGTAATAAGAGCAAGATGGAAGTTTGGCTGATCTTGTACTGGCTAAGTAAATTGGAGTGTTGGTGTGATGGTAGGAAAATGCATCGCTGCTTGGGTGGTGCGACGGTCTAGTATGCTAGTCCGCCGCCATGGCAGGACTGGGCGTCGTGTATACGATTGGCTGTGTCTGAGGGACAAGACCCCTTGTTTCTCACACTTTCGTCTGTTATCGGCAAACCTGATCTCCATCCAATGAGCTGCCATCCAAGCATGGCTCCAGGGCCCAACATTGGCAGCCCATTTCTGGAACCTTCCAGTCCATATTCCAGTTCCTTAACTGCCACCATCACCGTCCACAGTTTACGCAATTTTCCGCACTCATGTCAGGAATGCTGGACCCCTCTTCATAATAATTACACGCTGAAGCGCCTGAGAAAGGGTGAAGGACTTTCCCAGTCTGTCTCCTCGCCCTTTCTCTTTTTTTATTCCGCAAGCCGAGGACGGAAAACCGAGACGCAAGCGTCTGCCAATGTGGGTATTTGTGACTGGCGCTTCTTGGGCAAGGAGACACAGAGTGAAAGAGGAGAAACCAGGGTCCCCTCCCTCCATCCTCTCTCCATCCTCCCTCCATTCCTCAGTCCTCGACACCAAATGGATTGTCATATCAGATTTAGGTGTATAGGTTATTACACCCTTGGGCTCCGATTTCCAGTCCTGTCGTCTGGATGGGCCAGATTAGGTTCCAGTTATTTCTCTCTCTCGTCCCTCTTAACTAATCCTCTCCTCCAGTCGAACTTTCCCTCTCCGGGTCACGTCGACCATCCTGTTGGCCACCAAAGGTGAAATGGCTTCCAAATGGGGTTTCTAGAAAGGAAATGCTTTTATCAGCTATAATTCTAGGGACGAGATGATGTCACCGAGGACCAGCCTAATCTAATCTAATGTAACCAAAATAGCTCCGCAGTCTGACTCGGAGTAATATCTGATGTGCTGACCATCGTATTGGGTCGGCTGGTTATAATACTGAAAGGAAAAATGGATTGAAATGAGATGCTCTTGATGAAGGCTCGTTGATGAACTGCTGCATTGGCATGGCGTGAGGTAAACGCTTCGCAGGAAACGGGATAGTGGGTGTTTTTCAATAAGCAAAGCTCTGGTTCCGTTTGGCTTTAAATCCACACTTCCTCAACTTCACGCTGCAGGAAAAGAGGGTCGAATTGAAAGGGTTTTCTCTGGAACGTGGACCAGCTCAGTGTTTTAGAGGAACCCAGACTGCTGTGCAACAGACTGATGGACTGATACTTATGACTCCTGACTCCTAACTGAAACTGAACTGAACTCCTAACTTTCTTCCTTCCTTTCTGTCTTTCTTTCTCTTTTTCCCAACGTTCCATCTGAGTGTCTGTAATTTGTCATTATTTAATTATTTTCTATTTTTTCTTTTCTTTTCACTTACCTTTACAACTTTCTTTCTTCATTCCACATTTTTTAAGTTTATCTTTCTTTAGATATTATTTCCTCCTTTTTTCTTGCTTTCAGCACTTTCTTTCCACATTTTTTCCAGGTTCTTTCAGTTTTTGCTCTTATACAACTTTCTTACTTTCAGCTTTCATTTGACATGTTTTTGATTTTCTATCCATCTTTTTCCTTCTTTCCAATGTATGTCTTTCCACATTTTTTATTGCTTTTGTTTCTCTTATCTTCACATCTTTCTTTCTTTCTCATTCTTCCTTGCGTTCAATATTTGTTCACATCTTTCTTGCTTTCTTTTTTCTCATTCTTCTTACTTTTTTCTTTCTTTTGCATATATTACTTTTCTTCTTCAGTATGTTCTTTCAGTTCTTTTTCTTTCTTTCTTTCTTTCTTGCTTTTCTCAATTCTTACTTTTTTATTTCACAGTTTTCACATTTTTGTTCCACCTTTGATTTTCCTTTGATTTTTCTTCCTTTTTGCCTTAATTCCGTTGTCTTTCTTTTCAGTTCTAAGACAAACTCATTTTTTATGCATTTACCTTACTTTCAATGTTTTTCTTTCCATGATTTTTGGTTTTTCTTGCTATCTTTTCACTTATCTTTACAACTCTTTCTTTCTTCATTCCACATTTCTTTTTATTTATCTTTCTTTAGATTTCTTTCTTTTACAACTTTTTTTTTTTTTACAAATGTTTTGGATTTTCTATCCATCTTTTTTCCTTCTTTCCAATGTATTTCTTTCCACATTTTCTTTTTATTGCTTTTGTTTCTCTTTTCTTTCTTTCTTTCTTTCTTTCTTTCTTTCTCTTTATTTCTTGCATTCAATATTTTTTCACATTCTTGCTTTCTTTTTTTGTCAATCTTCATACTTTTTTTCTATCTTTCGTTTCTTACTTTTGTCCTTGAGTATGTTCTTTCATTCTTTTTTCAGCTTTCTTACTTTTCTCCTCTAATCTTTCTTTCTTTACACCTTCCTTTTCACAATTCTTACTTTTTTATTTCTCTTTTTTCACCTTTTTGTTCCACCTTGTCTTCATCTTTCTTTCTTTTTGCCTTCATTCCTTCATCTTTCATTTCAGTTCTAAGACTGTCAAACTGTTTTTATCCATTGACCTTATTTTCAGGGTTTTCTTTTCCACATTTTTCTTTTTTGTTGCTTTCTGCTCACTTTATCTTTACATCTCTTTCTGTTTACATTCCACATTTCTTTCTGCTTTCTGCGTTTTCTTTCCACGTCTTTTCTTTTTTCTTCATTCTTCTCACGTTTTATTTATTTTACAACTTTTCTTACTTTCACATTTTCATTCCACATTTTTTTATTTTATTGCTTTTTATTCATTTATCTTCGCATCTTTCTTCCTTTCTTTCTTTCTTGCTTGCTTTCTTCAACATTTTTTCACATTTTTCTTGTTTTCTTTTTTTTCATTCTTCTTACTTTTTCTGTCATTTACAACATTTCTTCCTTTTCTTCTTCAGTATGTTCTTTCATTCTTTTTTCTTTCCAGATTTCATCCATTCCACCTTCAGTATGTTCTTTTTCTTCGTTCTTACTTTTCCCCTCATCTTTTATTGTCTTTCCACCTTTCTTTTCACCATTCTTACTTTTTTATTTTCATTTTTTTCATTCCACTTCTTTTCTTTCCCACTTCTCACCTTTTAGTTCCATCTTTGATATTATTCTTCTTTCTTTGGTTTTGCCTTTATTCCTTCATCTTTCTTTTCAGCACTAAAACTATCTGCACATCTTTTTTGCAGAAGCCTCACACCTGAATACCTGTGACTTGCTTTTATTGCTTTTAATTCCTTTCTGTCTGTCTGTCTGTATGATCTGAGCTGCTCACTCCCTGCTTAGTACTCGAGTGGTGAGACTTGTATACAGTTACAGTTACAGTTATGTCCTGAGTGTAAGAAGCACTACCGGCTCCTACACCGACAGCACAGATGCTCTTTTTGTTTGTTAGTTTGGTAATGTGATGTTTACCTTTTTGTTTTGGAGCCGGACAGTTCTCAGCAGATTACATCACATGTCTGTCTCCGTGTTAGCAGTCCAGTCTTGTACAGGCTTTCTTGAAATCATTAAAAATAACTCGATTAGTTTTACCATAATGGCTGGAATAAAAACTCTTTTTGCTCAGGCCTGCATGAAGTCATCATTTATTACTAAAAGGTCCTAAATGGGCAGTGGGGCCGATTTCTGCTACGTTTCAATTAGTCATGTGAAGCAGCTGTAAGTCACTGTGATTGACCTGCAGTGAGCTGGGGGTGATGGACGACATGCTAACGGCTGCTAACGTCATAATGAATGAACTCGTCCTTCAGCCGGGGGCGAAGCTTCCAGCCACAGGCTGCCGTCTCATTTCTGGTTTTAAAAAGAGTGAGAGCCGTCCGGTCACATTCTTCAGCTTCCTCATTCCTTCCTCTTATTTTCTTCCTCCTTTCTTACGTCTATGCCATCTTTGTCTGTTTGCCTTCCTTTCTTCCTTCCTTCCCTTCTTTCTTTCTCTTCTTTCTGTCTTTGTCTTTCTGTCTTTCTTTGTTTCTTTCTTTCTTTCTGTCTTTCTTTCTGTCTTTCTGTCTTTCTTTCTTTCTCTTCTACCCAATGTTCTTTCTGAGTGTCTGTATTTTGTCATTATTTAATAAATTTTTTTTTTCTTTCAAATTTTTTTCTTTATGCTGTTTCTGCTCTCACTGTTCCTTTTTTCATTAAACTTTTCCCCTTCCTTCGGCCCCAGCTTATTTGTATTTGTATTTCTGTCCTCATTTATTTTGGGAGGGGGCTTTTTCCCCTTCTTTCTTTTATTTTCTGTCTGAATACTTTTGTCTTTCTTTTTCATTTTCATTTTTTCCTTCCTTCCACATTTTATTCCACATTTTCTTCTTTTTTGCCTTTTTTCTTTTATTTTCTGTCTCTCTCTTTCTTTCTTTTTTTCTTTCTTCTTTCTTTTTAATTTCCATTTTTCCTCCTCTCCATTTTGTTCTTTTTTTCTTTCTGCCTTCAAGTGTCTCTTGTCTTTCTGTATTTCATTCTTTCTTTTTGTCTTAATTTCTTTCTGTTGTTTCATTCTGTTTTTCTTTATTTATTTTTGCCTTTGCTTTTGCCACTTTTTTCCTTTTCACCTGTCTGCCTTTCTTTTTTTGTACACATCCTTTCCTTTTAAACATTTATTCTTCCAATTTATTCTTTCCTTGTCTTTCTTTCTTTCTTTTCTTTCTTTCTCTTCTACCCAACATTCTGTCTGAGTGTGGGTAATTTGTAATTGGTAATTTAATTATTTTCTATTTTCTGCCAATTTTTTTCTTTATTTTGCCGTTTCTGCTCTCACTTTCCCTTAAAAAAAAAAGATTATTAATATTTTTCCCCTTTCTTCTGTCCCATCTTATTTGTTTTTATATCTGTCCTCATATATATTTTTTGGGCTTTTTCCTCTTCTTTCTTTTCTTTCTTTCTGTCTTTCTTTCTGTCTTTCTGTCTTTCTTTGTCTTTCTTTCTGTCTTTCTTTCTTTCTTTCTTTCTTTCTTTCTTTCTGTCTTTCTTTATGTCTTTCTTTCTTTGTCTTTCTTTCTTTGTCTTTCTTTCTTTTCTTTCTTTCTTTCTTTCTGTCTGTCTGTCTGTCTCCCTCCATACCAATGTGTTCTTTCTGCACCATTTCTCATGCTTGCATTTTCCCTTTTTCTTGTTTAATTTGCTCTCTTTTCTTAGATTTATTTTTCACCCTTCTTTGTCCTCTTTTTCTCTCTGTCTTTCTTTTGTTCTCTATCTCTTTTTTCTTGTCTATTTCCCTTGTTATTTCTTCCATGTCTTCTTCTGCCCCACTTTTTCTTTCTTTTACATTTGTCTGGTTGTCTCTTTCGTGTTATGGCCATCCTTTTTTCCTCTCTTATTCTTTATTTCTCTTTCGACAGTGGAACAGAAGTCACCAAGACAGGATGTGATCAGAAACTGTGGCTTAACATTAACTGTCTGAATCAGCTTAGATGTTCAGCAGGTGGCAGGCAGCATACAAACGCCACGTGCTGTACTTCTTGATAACTTGTTAATGCTTTTTCTTTTTTAATGAGCTAACTAAAGTATAATTACAAAGCCACAGAATGGATTTGTAGTGAAGTCTAATGGACAGGATATAGAGCTTGGATTTTATTTATACTGTTGTTTGGCAACACAACCAAATCTCATGTGTAGTACATCTGCTTGTTTGTTTCTTTTTCTTTCTTTTTGTTCCCTCTTCATTATCTTTCATTGCTTTATTTACTTCATACTTATTGTTTCCTTCTTGTTATTCTTTCCGTTTTTCTTTAGCAATCTGCCGTTTACTTTTTCCCCCTATGTTCTACTTGCTTACTCTGTCCTTCACAGTTGCTTTCCTTCTTGCCTCATTCTTCCAGTTCACTTTCGTTTTTTTCTCCGCCGATTAATTGAATTCTTTTTCATTTCCTTCTCTCTGCTTGTTCGCTGATTTCTTGCTTGTTTGTTTCCTTTCTTTGCTCTCTTTGTGTCTCACTCGCTCGATCTGTGTGGTGAAGGTTAAGAGGGTCGGGAGGGGGCGTGGCGCCTGTGCTGTGTGTCTTAGGGGGCGTGCCCGGCCGTCATCTCGTCTCTGTTGCCATGGCGCTAATTCATGATGAGCAGCTTTTGTTCACAGGCACAGGAATGCTGCAGAGTAAAACATGGTGGTAGTGGTCGCAGTCGTGTTGCTTCTGCTTCCGCTCATCAGTTCATTAACCTGCACTCAGTGAGCCGAGCAGCTCATTAAGACAATGCACAGAACAGCATCGGAGAACCACCGGCACTCAAACTAGTGCTGAGTTGTGTCTCTGACCTGTACCCTGTAAACTCATCCAGCTGTCCAGATTTAGGTAAAGAAACAGTGATTTGTAATAAAATAAGTCGGTATTACTAAAGATATGTTGCTTATGCTGTAAGTAAAATAGTGACAACAATACAGGGATTTGTTAACATTAAAAACAAACCATTTTGTAGTATTAACTAATTGGTTATAACCATTGTATTACTAACTGGTATTTATTTTTGCGTATTACAGGTTTTAAAGGTGTAGTGTTTTTACGTTTTTATACTACTAAGCATTTTAAAGTACTCCTAAATTCACTAGTCCAGCTCACATGTTCCCTAATAGACAAATGATTCAACCAATAACACACAGTGGTGCTTGAAAGTTGGTGAACCCTTCAGAATTTTCTATATTTCTGCATAAATCTGACCTAAAACATCATCAGATTTTCACACAAGTCCTAAAAGTAGATGAAGAGAACCCAGTTAAACAAATGAGACAAAAACATTACACTTGGTCATTTATTTAGTGAGGGGGAAAAAAAAAGGAAAAAAATGATGCCAAATATTACATATTAGGTTGGAGTGCCAAAAAGTATGTTGAAAAACCTCTAGGATAATTAGCATTTAGAGTTCAGGTTTTGGTTTTTCCAATCCCATTGGGGATGGACAAATTAAGGTCGTTGTCCTGGTGGAGTGGGGGTCACCCTGTTTTAGTTTTTAAAGACCGGGGATCTATTCCAAAGTCTGCTCCTTTCACAACACCATTGTTTGTTGGGATATAGTGTGTCATTGGCCCAAAACCAAACAAGGGAGATTTCTGGACCTCAGAAAAAGAGTGTGATTCTTCATTTCAGGCTGGAAAAAGGTTACAAACCATCTCTAAAAAGAGTTTGGAACTCACCAATCCACAGTCAGACAGGATTGTGTAAACAAAAAATGGAGGATCATTCGAAGGCCATTGGTTAGCCTCCCAAGGGAAGGAGTGGTCGACCAACAAAGAATCACTCCTCCCCAGAAGCAAGGCGTTGTGTTAATAGTGGGTGGAGGGTCACCAAAGGACCACAATGGTAAAACTTCTAAAGGCAACTAGAAGGCCCGCCTCTTCTCAAATTGGCATAATGTTTCATGTCATGAGGTCCACCATCAGAAAGAAAAGAAACACCTGGAAAACAACAATGGTTGTGGCATGGGCCCGAGGTTGCCAAGGAGGTGAGAAAGCCACTGCTGCTTCTCCACAAAGAACATTGGCTGGGGCCGATCTGCAGTTTGGCCAAAGATCCACAGTGGAACGACCAGAAAGGGGCTTTTGGAGAAAGAAGACAATGGTGTTTGTGTGGAAGGAGTTGAGTGAGAACCAAAAGAGACAACTTTTTGGTTTAATAAAAAAAAAGCTGTTTTATGTTTTTGGAGGAGGGGGGAGAGAGAAAGGGGGGGAAAAAACCACTTGGCATTCCAGCCATAAGGAAACCTTATCCCAGAATTCTGTGAAAACAAAGAGGTGGTGGTTGGGTAGTATCATGGTTTGGGGGCCTGTTTTGGCTGCCCATCTGGGGGGCCAGGGAACGGTTGTCTTGCCATTCATTGATGGGAACAGGAATTTGGAATTCTGAATTGATATTTCAGGAAGAAGAGAAAAGAAATTCTAAAGGGAGGGAAAAAAAAAATGTCAGCCACAATGGTCCATTGGAAAATGAATCTCGAAGGAGAAGGTGGAATCCATTCAGCACAAAGGAAACGACCCCCCAAAGCACACAAAGTCGTTCTACACCAAAGAATGGTTAATAAAAGAAGAAATTAATTTAAAAAAGTTCATGTTTTGGAATGAGCCAAAGACCAAAAATAGCCCAAAAAGTCTGAACACACTTAATCCAAATGGGAGAATGTTGTGGGAAAGGGAACCAAAGAATGGTTAAAGAAGAATAAAGTTCATGTTTTGGAATGGCCAAGCCAAAGTCCTGACCTTAATCCAATGGAAATGTTGTGGAAGGACCTGAAGCGAGCAGCTAATGTGAGGAAACCCACCAACATCCCAGCTGAAGCTGAGCCACTGCTGCTCAAACTGAACACGTCTCTGTTAACCAGCACAAAATGGTAAAGGAAACGAAGAGCGTTTTAAATTACTATATAATTTAAATTACAATTAGTGTTCGATCTTCAGACTTGAATTTAGATTTAACTGTCATGCCTGCCATTTTTGTTTTCAGCATTCGGTTTCACACCCCAGTCCAGTATTGGCGTATTTATTCTTCTTACCTGTCCTGCATTTCATTTACATTTACAGCATTTAGCAGCTGCCCTAATCTAGAGTAAAATGGAAAAACTACTGTCTTACCAACGTCCAGTCAAGTCTACTGAGGGTTAATGACACTGCCCGAGGGTAAAACGGTGGCAGTTTTGGCAGAGACACTGTCCTCTATGACACTGTCACACCCTCTGCTATTTAAACCCCTTGTCTGAAGGTGTCGGAAGCCTCTCACTTTCAGAGTCCTTTGTGTGGAGTTCAAGCCTTTGTTCACTAAGGACCCCTTGTTTGCTCATTTATTTTGTCTCTGTGTCCCAACCCTTTTTCTATCAATAGTCTTTTTCTTCTTTTATCTGCAATCCAAAAGTGCCGTTTCCATCCAAAAACTGGTCAAAATGTCTTTAGATCTCCAGTAAAAGGGTGATAAGACTGAAATAATTGCGCTTCTACCTGTGGAGACTTCAGCGCACTGTGCAGCTCTGTATGATCTTTGTACTCGTGACATCATCTCGCTCTTTCCTCCTTGGCATATTAATGACCATGTTGAAAGGCAGTTTGGCTTGTCGTAGAGCCGCCCCCTGACCTGAGACCCCATCACGCACAGGGTTCATTACCCTGGCACTTCAGAGAGGGAGTGAAGAGGTTCTTTCGGCGAGGTGCGACAAAGTGAGACCTCTAGCATGGAAGAGATCAAAACTGGTAAAATTCATTAGCCAAGTGTTCTGCAAATCATTTGCATAAACTAATTTAGCATTATGGGTCATTTGTGGTGGCTTCACACTTGGGGATACTTAGCCTTGGCTGCATTCTGTAAAAAATATCCTATGCATTTTATCTATCACGCTATCATGCGAGTCCCGTTCCATTCACTGACCTACAGGCGATTGGCGACATCCAGTTTGGCCTCTTATTTATGAAAAGGTAATCCTCTTGCAGTATATGACTGTTGCCATGTCTGTGTTGTTCCTGTATCGTTGGGCTACTTTTATTATTACTGCTGCCACTGGTTTTTTTATCCTTGGATTGCGGTTTGGTCATTTAGTGTGCATTCATTTGTGTCTAATTATATTGATGAATGCACTGGTGCCCGTGAGAGGTGGTTTCCTATTGATCGCATTCTCAGCTTTCTCAGCATTACGTGTAGAATTCACAGTGAGCTTGGTCCTTTTTATCTTGTTTGTATTTTAAGGCTAGTTTGAAGTGAAATTGGACTTTTGTCACAACATTTTGAATACACAGGCTTTGAAGATTGAATTACAATATTATATAGAGCAACAGTTAATATTACCGAACCAATGGTTCTGTTCCAGTGTCAGCAACAGAAAGTCCTTTATCAGAGCCAGTGGTTCCATTGCCAATTCCAAAGGTTCCAGAGCCAAAGCTTATTTTATCTGTTTCCAGTTTCAGTAACCAAGGTTTCAACTTGAATGCCAAAATAAGAGGTTCCAGTTCCAATACCAATCGAAGTTTCAGCTGTAGCACCATAAGATAATGTATAACATCCAAAGATTCCAGTTTCAGAACTGATTCCAAAGGTTGGAGAAGCTAAAATTCCTGTTTCAAAATTAGAGGTTGACCAGCAGATGTGCTGGTCCCAAAAGGATCCAGTGCTACTAGCAAAAAAATTTTTTTTTCCAGAACCAAAGGTTTCAGTCAAATTAGCAAATCTACCTTTTCTAGAACCACCTGCAAAGGTTGCAGTGCCATAGGCAAAAATTCCTTTTCCATAACCAGTGGTTCTAGTGCTGTTTCCAAAGGTTCCAGTGACAGCAGTTAATTTCCAGGACCAATGGCTTTAGTGTCAGTTCCAAAGTTCCAGTACCATCAGCAAAAATTCCTTGATTTGAGCCAGTGGTTCCATTGCCAATTCCAAGCTTCTTTTATCTGTTTCCAGTTTCAGTAACCAAGGTTTCAGCACAAATGCCAAAATAAGAGGTTCCAGTTCCAATACCAATCGAAGTTTCAGCTGTAGCACCATAAGATATGTATAACATCCAAAGTTTCCAGTTTCAGAATCGATCCCAAAGGTTGGAGAAACTAAAATTCCTGTTTCGAAATTTGAGGTTTATGTGCTGGTCCCAAAAGGATCCAAAAAATAATTTTCCAGAACCAAAGATTTCAGTCAAATTAGCAAATCTACCTTTTCTAGAACCACCTGCAAAGGTTGCAGTGCCATAGGTAAAAATTTCTTTCCCATAACCAGTGGTTCTAGTGCTGTTTCCAAAGGTTCCAGTGACAGCAATTAATTTCCAGAACCAATGGCTTTAGTGTCAGTTCCAAAGTTCCAGTACCATCAGCAAAAATTCCTTGATTTGAGCCAGTGATTCCATTGCCAATTCCAAAGGTTCCAGTGGAAAAACATCTGTTGCAGTGCCAAAACTTCATTTGTCAATTTCCAGTTTCAGTAACCAAGGTTTCAACTTGAATGCCAAAATAAGAGGTTCCAGTTCCAATACCAATAAAAGTTTCAGCTGTAGCACCAAAAGATAATGTATAACATCTAAAGTTTCCATTTTCAGAATCGATTGTTTCTGGCTCATTACAAGCTTTTGTAAAAGCCAGAAGTTCAGTTCAGCCAGAAGCAAAGGTTGCTTTAGTACCAGATATATGCATACAAAGATTAAAGCTATAAAACCAGAAAGTGTAAGGTATTGTGGTGCTTACGGGACGTTTGGGGGTGGAGCTAACAACACTTTGTTTCTGATTTGTTCTGCATATCACATTACAGACTGTACGACTCCAAAGATGGACATAGGCAGAAATCAAATTGGGTTTGTTTCTGCTGTTAGAAGGAAGTCTTAAATCGCACTAATCCTGCAGACACACAGTAGGTACGCTGAGTGTGTGGACAATACCGCTTGTGTGTCGCGTAGTTAAGCGTGAAGGATCATTCAGCCCTTAAGCGCTAAAAAAATTTCCATGCAGTAAGTGACTGCTAAGCCCAGCGCTACGAGTCCCCTGGGATTTTAACTTATGGAGGAGCGAGAGCTTTGGGACACGGCGAAGTCCCAAAAGAGCGCTAAATCCCAAATTAATATTTAACATCAGCTGTGTTGCTTTTGTAAGAGGAGCGTGGAGTTGGTTTTGACTGGAAGTGTGCGGTTAGGACTTGATGGTTCCTCGGAGAGAAATCAATCACGATCATAACTCTAATTCACACACGTACACTAGAGTGAGCTCGGAATGTAGCTGACGGGACGTTTGCTCCATGAAACCCAAATGCTTGGAATTGGTAACATGATATAGATGTTCATTTTCTTTTTTAGTTTTAGAAATTGTAGAGTGCTAGATTTTGACATTTGGTTTCTGGGTTCCATCCTAAGACACCCTCACACACCTCCTGTAGCTCTGGTGTATTGATTCCTCTTACCTTTCCCACATTTCCTGTCACGCTCTCTGCTATTTAAACCTCTTGTCGGAGGCTGTCGAAGCCAGGCGATATGTTTATCTGCGTTCTCCATTTTTTCGCCTTTTAGTTCCATTTTTATACAGTCGTACCTCGTTCTCGACCACCACGGAACTCGTCAAATTCGGTTCTGCGTTTGTCTTGGGTCTCGTCGTTTGCTCGGTACTCTGCACACTTTCTTCAGCTTGTTTCAGCCGAAAATCGATTCATGATTCAGTACACAGTGATTCAGATTCACATTAACAATAGCCATTATATCTACAGTACTGTATTCTTAGTGCAAATAAGTCTCCATAGGTCCTACAAAGGGTGGTATTGAATGCTAGCTAAAAGGGAAATCCTGTCCTGAGTTCACCAATAGAGTAAGTGTTCTTCTTTTACTTTTCACTTTCAATCCATTACTCGCTAAATGAAATGAGACTTCCACTTTATTATAAAATAAGATGTGTATTGATGATTTTGGTCAGCTGTAGGTCATTAATGTTTTAACATTTAACTTTCTTATCATTACTGATTGATGATGGACCGCTCTACCAAACACTCATTAAACTCCTCTGTTCGTGACACAAATTAACTTATGATGGATCTGTTGGAACGTATCCCCATCATAAATCCATTAATGCATGTAATGCCTTATACAGTGGGGATTTTCTGGGGGTCTGGAACGGATTCATTCAATTTACATTATTCCTTATGGGAAACGTGCTCGGTACTCGTCCTTTTTGGTTCTCGGAAAAGCCTTCTGGAACGAATTGATGAGAACCTTTCTCTTTCTGTCATAGGCAAGGTAATAAATACAGGCTATGCTGTTGATTGTTCACAGTGATATTATTTGTTAACTTTTTGTTCTCTCTCTCTTTCTGTAGAGGCTTTGTATATGACAGTAAGCATAACCTGCAGATGCGAGGTCTGGTCGTTCTGCTCATGTCTAAAGCAGCGGGACGGAGCAGTGCGGCATCTGATGCCCTCCTGTCTGACATGATCAGTGGCATTTATCCCAGGTGAGGGCACAGCTGGCTCTTTAATCTGTCAAATGTATCATGTGTCAGAGTTTAAGTCCGTCTATCATGTTCCTCAACCTTATCAAAAGTCCACTTTGGGTATTTCTCAAACCCCCACACTCTGTTGACTGCATGTTCAATATGGATGTAAATCCACTATGTAGCAGCTGTGGACATGTCTCAAACCACACACACTGTTTACTCTATAGACACTGCGGAAGTGTCCCAAATCACACATTAATCACTGTTTAGTTAATGTTCCAAACCTGTCACTGTGTGGGTCTGTAGCAACACTCCTTATTCGCTGTACTGTCAGTGATCAAAATGATCTCTGTGCCCCTCTTTTGTTAGCACTCACTCTTGGTCCAAGGTGTTTAAGAGCCCTCAGCTCTAGCCATTAGTAAGAAGTGGTGGAAAAAACACACAGGTCACACGACTGGAGAGAGCTTGATGGATAAGTGCGTGCAGTGTAATGGAGTACAATTTAGACTCTGTGTGTGTGTGTGTGTGTGTGTGTGAGAGAGAGAGAGAGAGAGAGAGAGAGACATAGAGAGATGTAGACAGGGCATTTCAGATCTGGACTAGGGGTGTGTATTAGGAAGGACTTGACGATACGATACTTGGGACTACTATTATATCACGATACATTGCAATACAATGTATATTGTGATATTTTAAAAAAAATACAAGTGTACAACCTGAGGCGTCTTAATACATCATGTCACGCTGATAATTCAGCGACAAGTCAAAACACTGCACTGCAAAATCTACAGGAGCGGAGATTGTAGTTTACACTCCATTTAAAACATTTCTCACTTCAAAAACATCTTTATTTTGAGCTGAAATTCAATGTAGTATATCATGAAAATAAATATTGTAATATGTTGCAGTATCGATTTATTTATTTGTTTTAGTATGGACAGGTTCAATTACGCAAATCAGTTGCACAGCTCTACAGTGAAATAAGATTTTACCCTCTTACATAGTGAGAAAATAGCAAATCAATATGTGGTGTTAGTGTTGATATGATATAAATCAGTGTATGGGAAACCCTGGAGTATCTTAGCCAGTAAAATAAATAAACTTTCCAAAATGCATCCAATGAATTTAATTTGCCACAGGTGGACAAGTGCTAGAGACAGTGTGTGCAAAACGTGAATGAGTCTCAATACTTTGTGTATCCACTGTCTATGTCCTGTTTCGTTTCTTTGTAATGGGATAGATTGGTGTCCCGTCCCCTGTGAACTCCCACCTGTGCCCGGTGAATTCCAGGACCAGGTTCTGCAGTCGGGGTCGGGGGGTTTAGTTTGGTACTGGCTGTAGGGCAGTGTGTTGTTATGCTCTGGGAGGCTGAAGCTGTGTGTGAGGACACTGGCTTTAATGGAAAGAGTAACTGCTGCACTTCATAGCCGTCGTATTCTGCTACTAACGATCCATCTGTCTCTTATGCACACACACACACACACACACTGCATGAACACACACAGTGGTGGTGGAGCAGGAGACGTTTTACAAATGCTGCATGTCAAATGGGCGGAGAGCGGCCGACTGCTCCATCCATCAGCGTGCACACACACACACACACACACACACACACACACACGCGCGATTGTGCACACACACTTTTAATGATCTCACACAGAAATGGTGTGCGTTGACCTCCACACCGACACACACACACACGGGGTTCCAAAGGAGGCTCGCAAGTCAGTGCCGGACTACTTCATCGCCGTTTCCATGACGGCAACATCCCAGAAAGGGAACAACGAGGTCACTTCCTGTTAGCGCTCCAAAAACAGCCGTGCGGCTGTGGATGTATGAGGGGGGAGAGAAAGAGGACGAGTGTGTTCGTCCCACAGAGGCCGAGAGAAAGAGTTCATTCAGACCTCTCTCTCTCTCTCTCTCTCTCTCTCTCTCTCTCACACACACACACACACACACACACACACACACACACACACACACACACACACACACTCACTCTAATACACTAGCTGCCAAATTAAACAGGCGCTTCTGGTAACTGCCTGGCACCGGGGATGAGGAATACATGGTGGCCTGTGTAGAGACCTCGACCACACTGTGTGTGTGTGTGTGTGTGTGTGTGTGTGTGTGTGTGTGTGTGTGTGTCCTTTTTTGTAGCTTAATAACATTAATATACAACCCATGGAATTTATTTACAAATATACTACTACGTGTGTGTGTGTGTGTGTGTGTGTGTGTGTGTGTGTACGTTTGTGCGCACATATATATTTTTTGTAACTACATGGCATCATTTAGTTAATAAAAGTAATAGACAATCAGTGGAAGGCTCTCACAATATTGTACTACCTCTGTGTGTGTGTGTGTGTGTGTGTGTGTGTGTGTGTGTGTGTGTGTGTGTGTGTGTGTGTGTGTGCGTGCGTGCATATATATTTTTTGTAACTACATGGCATTATTTAGCTTAATTAATACACAACCCATGGAAGTTCCTCACAAATATAGTACTGTTTGTGTGTGTGTGTGTGTGTGTGTGTGTGTGTGTGTGTTATTTAGCTTAATTAACACAAGGTTCTCATAATATAGTACTGTGTGTGTGTGTGTGTGTGTTGGGTTTATCTTTGTAGCTTAATAACTCCTTGGCTACAGTAATACACAACCCATGGAATTTCCTCACAAATGTAGTACTGTGTGTGTGTGTGGTGTGTGTGTGTGTGTGTGTGTGTGTGTGTGTTTTTAGCTTAATTAACACAAGGTTCTCAAAATATAGTTACTGTGTGTGTTGTGTGTGTGTGTGTGTGTGTTTATTAGCTTCATTAACACAGGTTCTCATAATATATCTGTGTGTGTGTGTGTGTTGTGTGTGTGTGGGTGTGTGTGTGTGTGTGTGTTTAAGTTTTAGCTTCATAACACAAGGTTTCTTCATAATATGTACTGTGTGTGTGTGTGTGTGTGTGTATTAGCTTATTACGCAGGTTCTCATAATATAGTACTGTGTGTGTGGGTGGGTGTGTGTGTGTTATTTCGCTTAATTAACACAGGTTCTCATAATATAAGGACTGTGTGTGTGTGTGTGTGTGTGTTTATTTAGCTTATTAACACAAGGTTCTCATAATATAGTACTGTGTGGGTGTGTGTGGGTGTGTGTGTTATTTAGCTTAATAACACAAGGTTCTCATAATATAGTAAACTGTGTGGTGTGTTGTGTGTGTGTGTGTGGTGGTGTTATTTAGCTTAATTAACACAAGGGTTCTCATAATATAGTACTGGTTGGTGTGTGTGTGTGTGTGGGGGTGTGGTGTTAGTTTAGCTTAATTAAACACAAGGGTTCTCATAATAGTACTGTGTGTGTGTGTCTGTGTGTGTGTGTGTTATTTAGCTTAATTAACACAAGGTTCTCAAATATAGTCCTGTTTGTGGTGTGTGTGGTGTGGTGTGTGTGTTATTTAGCTTAATTAACACCAAGGTTCTCATAATATAGTACTGTGTGTGTGTGTGTGTGTGTGTGTGTTATTTTAGCTTAATTAACACACAGGTTCTCATAATATAGTACTGTGTGTGTGTGTGTGTGTGTGTGTGTGTGTGTGTGTTTATTAGCTTAATTACACAAGGTTCTCATAATATAGTACTGTGTGGGTGTGTGTGTGGTTTGTGTGTTTTATTTAGCTTAATTAACACAAGTTCTCATACTATAGTACTGTGTGTGGGTGTGTCCGTGTGTGTGTGTGTTTTATTTTAGCTTATTAACACAGTTCTCATAATATAGTAACTGTGTGTGTGTGTGTGTGTGTGTGGTGTGTGGGTGTTATTTAGCTTAATTAACCCCCACCCCACAAGCGGTTCTCATAATATAGTACTGTGTGCGTGTGTGTGTGTTTGTGGTGTGTTGAGTGGTGTTATTAGGCTTAAGCCTTTAATAACACAAGGTTCTCATAATATAGTACTGTGTGTGTGGTGTGTGTGTGTGTGTGTGTGTTATTTAGCTTAATTACACAAATTGGTTCTCATAATATAGTACTGTGTGTGTGTGTGTTGTTATTTAGCTTAATTAACACCAAGGTTCTCATAATTAGTACTGTGGTGTGTGTGTGTGTGGTGTGTGTGTTATTTAGCTCTTAATTAACACAAGGTTCTCATAATATAGTACTGTGTGTGTGTGTGTGTGTGTGTGTGTGTGTGTGTGTGTGTTATTTAGCTTAATTAACACAAGGTTCTCATAATATAGTACTGTGCGTGTGTGTGTGCGCGCGTGTGTGTGTGTGTGCGCGCATATATTTTTATTTTTGTAACTAAATATCCCTATTTAGCTTCCTTAATACACAGTCAGTGGAAGGATCTCACAAATATAGTACTACCTGTGCGTTTGTGTGTGTGTCCTTTTATTTTTGTAGCTTAATAACAATATATAGCTGAATAACATTAATACACAACCCATGGAATTTCCTCACAGATATAGTACTCCGTGTGTGTGTGTGTGTGTGTGTCCACATTTATCTTATGGTCTTTATTTAGCAGGTTTTCCATCCACCAGGTTTTTGCAAATATTGAAATTGAAAAGACATTTTGAAAAGAACAACCTGAATGGGGAAAAAGTCCCAAATTTGACAATAAGAGGTTTTAAGTAAATATTGGATGATAGTAATTAGAGTAGTCATTTACAAAACTAAGATGCTGGTAGCTGGTCGTCCATTTAAGCTTTTTGTTGTGGAGCTACCTGAAAAGGCTAAACTCATCTTAAACATCTAAGCTCTTGTGTCATGAGGCTAAATCTCCAACACCTCTACCTTGGCTCAAGTTAATCAACTTCACAACCTGTTTCCAGACCATGTTTTGAGGATACATGTTGTGAGTTTGACCTCTTTATCCTGCTAAAGGGTTACAGTGTCCGGAACTCGCTGGGCACATGTACACCATGGACAAGGGCGCCAGTTCATTGCAAGGTTCCATAAATGCACCACCCAATCCGGGGTTTTCGAAGTAAATTGTTTAGACTCCTCAAGTAGACTCCTGTTAGCGTTTCGGAAGCATTCCATAAAGTACGCACTAGGCGACTACATACAGTAAGTAGCAGTCAGATTTTTCCGACACAAGACGAGGCATTTGCCTGCAAAATGGCAGAGATGTTTATCCAGACGTGGCTAAATATATCAGACCACCTCGGAGTTCTTTAGGTAATAAGGTCTGTAATTTTCTCAAGGATGAGAGAGAAAAACACCCTGTACAGGCTTGATCCGGGGGGAAAGGAAATCACAGAGTAGCACCTGTAGCGCCGCAGGTCCCCATCTAAAGATAATCCTGTCTGAATCAGGTTAATGTTACTTGCTGTTATTCAATTTGTGTTTTTCCCTGCCTTTTCTCTGAATTTGCCATTTCTAATTCCCCGATCTTCGACATCTCCTGTCGTGTGCACGAGTTAACCAATGAGTGAGCTTTCCATCAGCCCTCCATTTTTCCGATGGTGCTGCTGTTGCTGCTGCTGATCCTCCTCGACCTCCCCTCCCTCAGACACCATTTAAATGCTTCAATAAAATGTGCAGCCTAAACTGTTTCGTGGGTCCAGTTTTGTTCTTACTTTAATGTTTTAATGAAAAGACGAGACCCTTTTAATTGTCATTTAATTGCCAGTGCGTTAACCAGCCCTGCTTTGAATAGGGTTTCTGTGGCGACTTCATGTCTTGAGAGTCTAACTCGGACCTTTGCTTGTGAAAGGTGACATCTAGGGGTCATTTTCAGACAGCAAGGGGACCATTAACGTCAAGCCATCAGATTAAAATGCAAATGAACATGGTCCAGGGTGTAGATTAATTGTTGATTGGCTGGCGAGTGACAGGGTTAAGTCGTGCTCTATGTAAGGAGAGAGAGAGAGAGAGACAGGTGGAGCGGAACTCCACCTGAAAGATACGCAAGTGAAATTCTTGAAAAATGTCACGTGAGGTGATCTATTTCATTTCGACGTTTCAGTTCGATCACGCTGTTATTCCTCCGTCACATACAGTGGGGCAAAAAAGTATTTAGGCAGCCACTGATTGTGCAAGTTCTCCTACTTATGAAAATGAGAGAGGTCTGTAATTTTCATCATAGATACACTTTAACCATGAGAGACAAAATGAGGGAAAAAATCCAGGAAATCACATTGTAGGATTTTTAAAGAATTTAATTGTAAATTATGGTGGAAAATGGCAATGATAGAGTTACTGATGGTAGCCTTTGTTACTTTGGTCCCAGCTCTATGCAGGTCATTCATCAGGACCCTCCGTGTAGTTCTGGGATTTTTGCTCACCGTTCTCATGATCATTTTGACCCCACGGGATGAGATCTTGCGTGGAGCCCCAGAACGAGGGAGATTATCAATGGTCTTGTATGTCTTCCATTGTCTTACAGTTGCTCCCACAGTTGATTTATTCACACCAACCTGCTTGCCTATTGTAGATTCACTCTTCCCAGCCTGGTGCAGGTCTATAATTTTCTCCCTGGTGTCTTCTGACAGCTCTTTGGTCTTGGCCATGGTTGAGTTTGGAGTCTGACTGTTTGAGGCTGTGGACAGGTGTCTTTTATACCGATAACAAGATCAAACAGGTGCCATTAATACAGGTAACCAGTGGAGGACAGAAGAGCTTCTTACAAAAGAAGTTGTTACAGGTCTGTGATAGCCAGAAATCTGGATTTTTTTTGTGGGTGACCAAATACTTATTTTACTCTGAGAAAAGACTCTATCTTGAAGTAGGAGCTAAAAAAGTCCCTAAGAGCATTGAGAACTTCAATGGTCCCCAGTTCCTGCGAACACGTGACAAACGGGGCGCAGTTCTAAGAACTGTGAAAAGGTTCCTCTGGTGCGAAAGCGCCTAAATGCACAGACTTTGGTTTTCCAGAGTCTGACTGGCTTGTGAAAAGTGAGCTTCAGAGCCACAGGAACCTCCCTCCTGTATCTGCTTTATTACCTTTACAATGTTTTAAAAAAAAAATCCGGATCAGGTAATGGTACAGGAGTACGCCATGACCCAGAAGATGGGAAACGCGTCCATTGTAGCGCGTGTACATCGTCCGTCTTTGTTCAGGCAGTGATCCATTCAGGTTTAAGCCAGTTACATGCTGGGATTATTACACCTGCTTTCATCAGTCAGCCTTAAATGTTAACGCTTGTTAGCTTCTGTTTTTTTATGTTTTGTTTTTTTTGTGTGTGTCTCGTTTTGTGGTTCAATCCGCAGAGGAAATGGAGCGAATGGAGAAAGGGGGCGTGTTCGGAGGCAGAACCCCTCTGCGCCGTGGCATCGGTTGCTAGGCAACTGAGTCTCAAAGCTATTTATAATTGCCATGTGGCCCCTCCCACTGACTCCAACACACAGAGAATAAAAAGGCACTTTTAGTTGGAAAATGGGATTGAGACCCCTTGATTCCTGCTGTTCTTTTAGTGCCTGCCGTTCAGCCAAGGAGTTAAAAATGATCAAAGACAGTCCCAGTTTTTGGAGCAGTCGTACACAAGTGGCCTAAAAACTACTGCTGACTTGGCCAAAAGTGTGGCTTCAGGCACATTTACATCTCTAAATGATTTTACACGTGTGTCAACATAACCTACTACCATTTTGTAACATTATTGACAAAATTCCCTTGAAATATTGCATTCCTCCCACACAGTAAGGATACCATGGCTCGTGGCCAGTGAAAGAGCTCTCTAGTCCCATTGAAGTACCTGCCAGACTGTGAAGGCGTGGCCTCTGTAAACCCAGTGAGGATATAGGATCTATACCTGGAGGTGTGGCCTCTATAATTGGCCCTCCCAAAGTAGGAGTCATGGACTCTATTCCTGGCATGCCCATTAAAGCAGGTGTGTCTTCTCTATCTGGTATTGCCAGTGAAGTTGGTCCCAGAGAAGGCACCAACTGGACCATTCTCCATTTCTGTCTGCAGAACTGCCGCTCACTGCATGTTTCTTTTTGAGCGAGGCCTTCCAGCTGGGTCAGGCCTCATACAGGCACTATTGGCTCTGTCTGAGGGAGGGGGGCCGGATAAGGAGGCTTATCTGCAAGTTGCACTGTTGTGAATTTCATAACAGTCTATGGACCCCTCCCACATGCCCCTGACCAGGCTTAGCAGGGTTAAAATGGAAAATGAACCCCTCAAAGTTTTGTTTTTGAAATGTGACTCTCAAAAAGACTGGCATGTCTCATGGCGCTTAAGTGACCAGTGAGACCCAGTCAGATAGACGACTATCGCTATGTGAAAATGAATATTGGCACATGCCTGTCCGCATACAGTATGTTAAGACTCTGAGCCCTGATCCAACCAAGCGACTTGCTCCTCATACTTTCCGGGGCACATTGTGCTAAATGTGGTGTGAAGAATGCGAGATCAGTGCAGCGTCCATCGCGCCCGAAGGCCGGACAAAAGATGTGATTAGTGTCTGATGACAAATAAGCATCCAGAGGTCTAATGTGTAATTACTAACAAGACGTATGGAACTGAACAGTCACCTCGTTAGGATCTTTCCCCATTTTTTTTCCTCAGAGTGGTCATCACGGAACGGATGAGGCTTGATTATAGCTCCAAAGTGGCCAAATCAACATGAGGTTCCACCGTCTGGCTCTGAGAAAAATATAGATAACGATCGTGAGCTGATTAGGAATTATTAGAGGGCACACACCTGTGACCTTATGCTCTCAGGCATCAAACGCTGATATACAGTACTGTGTCCGTAGTTAGTCCACTGTTATTAGATATGCCATTGTTTACGCAATGGTATAATGACCATATATCTGTTTCAGAAGATACAGGAAGTTTGTAGGCAGTATTGAAAAAGAGCTTCTATAGGCTACAGTGGCAAGTGTTTATTGTGGCCTTCCCTTACACTTGAGCACCAGCAGCACTTGGCAGCTTCATCGCGATGCCAAGTTGACCCTTCTACAGTCCAAAGAAGCTGATCAGGAATGGTCTTTTTTTAAAGGGTAACGCCCAAGAAACCAATTTTGGATGGCGTGGAGGGTGAAAAGGCTAAAATATACTAAAGATTGGATTGAAGATCAGTGGGGAAAGAGGATTATGTTATAGATGTTATATATGGTCAGTATACCATTGCTAAACCAACAAACCTAATGGTGGCCTAAGACTTTTGCACAGTAACGTAACTGATCAAGTTATTTGATCAAGCTCAATCCAAAAATGGTGCAAACGTAGTAAAACTGGCCTCTCCCTCTGTCAGTCAGCGCAGCCTGGCAGAGATCACCGAGCTGATCCACACGGCGTTCCTGGTGCACCGTGGCATCGTGAACCTGAAGGACTGGACCTTCTCGGATGGGCCTTTCAAAGACATGCAGTTCGGGAACAAGATGGCCGTCCTCAGTGGTGACTTCTTGCTCGCCAATGCCTGCACGGGATTGGCTCAGTTAAACAACACCAAGGTAAGTCTGGAATGATTTTTTGCACCTCCTGCCTGCACCTTATGTTCACCTCACAGTGCCATGGGAAGCATGGAACCCCTTGCAGGTAGTCTGTTGACGAGTTAATGTGGACCACAAGGTCCAGGGTTCAAATCCCACCTCTGCCAAGCTGCCACTGTTGGGTTTTAGTTAGCTTGCTCGTTAGCTCATATTTGGACTAGAGACTGTTATAACTCAGTTGATGTGTTTAGAGACTTTTTCTGTGCAAGTTACTCGTTTGTGTTTACGACTTTCCTCTACTTATTTGTACCGAGCTTTAAATGGGGTTTGTAAGTGTATGTACCTGTCCTATTGTAAGTAGTACTCCTTTGTTTGTCCCCTTCCTGTGTTTTATGTCCCTCTAACCACCATCACCAGACACACACACACACACACACACATTATTCCATAGCCGAGGTCCCATAAAAGGTCACTGTATTGTGTCCATTATTAGGGAACTATAAGTGTTGTTATTTTTCCATTCTAAAGTTGTTGGGTGATTTAAATGACCAGTTTGAAGCTCTGTAGAGTTATAATTATTGGTGTTGTCTGTAGCGGTTGGAGCTTTATGCAAAAGTCTGGATCTATCTTGGAATTCACTGGGCGCAGCGAAAGCACATGGGACTCCAGCCCATCACAGGGCCACGTAACCTCACCACCCGACGTTCACATTCCAAGCTCTGCCTGCTGTTTGATCTCAAGGCCTCAGGAACTGCTGTTTCGAGCATCTGGCTCATACCTCCAAGCCACAGGGGCTGAACTAAAAGGAAATGTTTAATCCTAGAAAAGATCTGCATGACAATGAAGTCTTTCTGATTGAACCGCTCATAGGTTGTTCATGTATACAAAGAAAAGCCCTTTCTGGCTGCCATAGAGGCCAGCTTTGTGTATAGCTTGTGAGGTTATTGTCACATGCACACACTGACCGAGCTCAGCCATTAAAGACTTGTAAGTCCTTCAGATTCAACACTGACCTCTTGGTAGCTTCTCTGATCGGTATTCTTCTGGGTCAGTCATCCAGGGTGGAGAGGCCCAATTCAGGCAAGGTGTTGGTGGTGATACATGCCTGGTTATAGATATAGATGGATGGACACACACACATTTATATACACACTGAATGCATAGTTTTCATACACACACTAGGGTACTTACACAGCAGTAATCAGGAGGTGGTAACAGGTTCTGTCACCAAGTGAAGTGGCAGAAATGCTCCGGTGAATAGAAACCCTTTCTTGTTCACTTTGAGGCAGCCATAAACACACACACACACACACACGCGCGCGCACAGATATTAATGAGAAGGTTCAGCTTCAGGTCACTGCTGTCTTGTCTCAGAGGGAAGCAGAGTCGAACCTCATAGAAAAATCAAACTGAGTGTTTGGTCAGTGAAGGTTATCTGAAGTCCTCTCACGTACATCAATAAACAGATCATTGGTGTTTAGTGCTGGGATAATAGCACTTACGGCTGTGTGTGTGTGTGGGAGTGTGTGAGCGAGTGTGTGCACGCTGATTTAATCAAAAAATCAATACTGCACACAGGGAAATGTCAAACTAATGTTGTAATGTCAAACAGTTTTAACAAGCTGCTGTGTGTTCAGGAAAATGTCCTGAGGCAGGTTGCACAACACTCGCAGCTCGGAGAGCCCATTAAAACAGACAGCGGTGATTTGATTCCATATGTTTTTTACATTTTTGGGACATGCATGACTTTTTCTACAGCTGCCGAGATGTGGCACGCGAATGCCAGAGCGAATGCATTCTTGAAGGCCTTCGAATGGGTGCAAATTCAATACACACCTCTTATGGTGCCTTTAATGTTACAGGTAATGTCCGTCCGATCAGTCATTCCTTTAATAATTAAAACAGACAAATGGCCTGGCAAAGAAATTCAGGCTTTGTTGAGCCTATATGCAGAGGAGGTCCAACGATTTTGCATCGTCTAAGCAAAATTTAAAATATTCCCTTCACCAATTGTTGCACGGCTTCCGTCACTTCAGCTGGTCGGTGCGAATGCAAAAAGGCCTGGAACGAATGCAGTTCTCGGGGGTAGTTCCTCCCAAAGTAGTCCCTAGAACTGTTTGGTGCGAAAGTGCCTTATATTACACTCCTGTCATTGAAAGTAGGTGGCTTCTTGAACATACAGGGACGAGGAAGGAATTTAGAATAACAATAATGAAAACTAGCTTTCTGTCACTCAGAGGTGAATTAGATATAAATAAGACAGATTTTTATTTCCTTTTATATTAAGACTTTGGATGTTAAAGCAAATGGATGTTGATCGGATGAATGTTTGAATGCATACAGTGGGGCAAAAAAGTATTCAGTCAGTCATTGATTGCACAAGTTCTCCTACTTAGAAAGATGAGAGAGGTTTTCTCACGCCTGGCACTGCAGGATTTGAGTCCCTCTCGGCGTAGTGTGTTACTGATGGTAGCCTTTGTTACTTTGGTCCCAGCTCTCTGCAGGTCATTCATCAGGTCCCTCCGTGTAGTTCTGGGATTTTTGCTCATTGTTCTCATCATCATTTTGACTCCATGGGATGAGATCTTGCGTGGTGCCCCAGATCGAGGGAGATTATCAATGGTCTTGTACGTCTTACAATTGCTCCCACAGTTGATTTATTGACACCAACCTGCTTGCCTATTGTAGATTCACTCTTCCCAGCCTGGTGTCCTTCGACAGCTCTTTGGTCTTGGCCATGGTTGAGTTTGGAGTCTGACTGTTTGAGGCTGTGGACAGGTGTCTGTTATACAGATAACAAGGTCAAACCGGTGCCATTAATACAGGTAACCAGTGGAGGACAGAAGAGCTTCTTAAAGAAGAAGTTACAGGTCTATGAGAGCCAGAAATCTTGCTTGTTTGTGGGTGACCAAATACTTATTTTCCACCATGATTTTCAATTAAATTCTTTAAAAATCCTACAATGTGATTTCTTGGATTTTTTCCTCATTTTGTCTCTCATAGTTGACGTGTACCTATGATGAAAATTGCAGTCCTCTGTCATCTTTCTAAGTTGGAGAACTTGCACAATCAGTGGCTGACCAAATACTTTTTTTGCCCCACTGTATGTTTATTTATTAGTCTGCAGTTCTTTTCTGCCACAGAAAAAAATAGCAGCAGTGATAGACTGCACCTGCAATCCAGTGAATGTTTACAAAATGTTTTTAAAAAAAAAACCTCAAACATAATAAGGAATGGTGCCAATATTTGCTAATTGCTTGAATGAATTTAAGAAAAGAACAGCATAAATATGAAATATGAAATCAATAAATATTTTGCTTATAATTTGTTGGCTTGTCAATGATTTGCACATTTTTTGTTTAGCTGATTGTATTCTTTCGTTCTTTTGTAGACTACGTTTACTTGAAATTGGATTTGTTTCAGATTATCATGAAATTAATAAATCAGATCTTTTGATTTTTCACCTACTTTTACCAAGGGTGCCAATAGTTTTGGAGCGACTCTAAACAACACAAACTACAAGCAAACTTGTAGATAATTGGAATGGAATTAGCGATGTGAATTTGGGCGGGAAATGTATTGAAGTATTGACCTGTAGGCAGTAGATGAATGTAGTGTGTTTATTTCATGTGAAGTGTGATAGAGCGGCCCCTGGTGGTACAGAGGGGAAATCACTATAGAGAAGATGAGTTTATTTTGAGCTTGTATATACAGTATTATAATAATACTGTAAAACATTGAGCTCAATTGATAAATGGACAGCGTTTCAATATTTGTAAAACTGATTTGGATTATAATGAATCCGGTGACAGCTTTCTTACAGGCATAATAACTGATTAACAGTTTTCTAATTTAAGTTTTGCATGTCAGTCTTTTGCAAATGCTCTTTGGTGATTCAATGCAGTGAGCATTGGAATGCCAGGACATCTGATACTTTCTATGCACACACGTAAATATCAGAGCTATGTCTGCTGTGTGTAACCCAGCCTTTTGTGCCGACGCATGCATCCTGATATCTGATGCCGACTGTGGATGACTGATAATAGATTTTGGCTTTGAGTGCACTAAACCACCATTCTCACCAAACACCAATTCTCACCCTCAAAACAACTCCCCATTCTCCATCAAACACCATTCTCCAACCCTCACCATTCTCCAACCCTCACGATTCTCCATCAAACACCATTCTCCAACCCTCACTATTCTCCAACCCTCACCATTCTCCAACCCTCACCATTCTCCAACCCTCACCATTCTCCAACCCTCACCATTCTCCATCAAACACCATTCTCCATCAAACAACATTCTCCAACCCTCACCATTCTCCAACCCTCACCATTCTCCAACTCTCACCATTCTCCAACCCTCACCATTCTCCAACCCACACCATTCTCCAACCCACACCATTCTCCATCAAACAACATTCTCCAACCCTTACCATTCTCCATCAAACAACATTCTCCATCAAACACCATTCTCCAACCCTCACCATTCTGCATCAAACACCATTCTCCAACACTCGCCATTCTCCATCCCACACTCTCTTAACAAACCCCCAATTTTCCATCAAACATCATTCTCCAACCCTTACCCTCATTCCACCCCACCATTCTCCATCCCTCCACCCCTCACCCTCGAACCAACCCACCATGCTCCATCAAACATCATTCTCCAACCCTCATACCAACCCGAACTCACCATTCTCCACCCCTCACCCTCAAACCAACCCACCATTCTCCAGTACTCACCCTCAAACCAACCCAACACTCTCTATCAAACGCCATTCTTCAATTCTCAATGTCAAACCAGACCAGAACTATCAAACCCTCACACTCTGACCAACCAACCATTCTCCAGCAAACACCATTCTCCTATCTTCCCTCAAACAAACCACCATTCCCCCATCAAACACCATCATTCTTCGACCCTCACCTTCAAGCCAATCCATCATTCTCCATCAGACACTTCAGACTTCAGCGTATTTCAATAAACAGCAACTTTCTCCAACAAAGTTGAAGCACACATTTCTAATGAACTCACTTTTTCTAATATATACTAATCATTTAAACACTGTCTCTATTCTAAAGACACTATAATGTTTCCCAACAATCATGTACTTAATATTGTCCAGCAAAACACCAACACTGATCGCAAAACTCTGTCCTATATTAAACACACATTGGCATGTCAAACAGATGCAGACAAAACAACAACGCACCGATCATCATGTACAACATTTGGGCACCAGCCATGATTGGTAGTGATCACCAAATACTTAATGATATACTCCAAATGTGAACAATACACATTCTTTATCAAATGCTAGTGTCTTAGTGTTTTAGGCTCAAGTCTATTAATCAGAAGGTTCTGATTTCAAATCTCAGCTTCACCAGGCTCCACTGTTAGGTAACCTTTAACTATGTTCTTTATCTCACACCAAACACTCTGCAACATGGGTGTACCCGGACATTGGGTTTGATGGCGTTTGTTGACTCGGTGTGCCCTGGGCCGTAATACCGGAGTACTTTAGTGCACACAAATGAGGCTTAGCACTCTTCGAATCTCCACTAGCATTACGAGTAGTGTGAGGCCATTAGCGGTGCAAATCAGTGAAGCTAGCGACACAGTTGAGTGCTCTTTTTTTCGTCCGCTGAATGATGTGTGATGTGTACTATGTGGCCTTGAGTGGGCTCCTGGCTTGGTCTGTGTGTTTGCGTGATTGGGATCCTGGCTCAGCGCTAGCATAAATGGTAAGGTGATCCCGGCGAGGTCGTCTCCTCTTTCCTCCCTCACAGACCTGTTGGCGAAACGTGACACCGGCTGGATTTGGGAATGAGACGAGGCTGAGGGAGGAGAGCTTATCTGATACTTTCCGAAAAAAGCCCCCCTTCACGTCGCACACACACATTAGCTTCTCCCCTGTACTGAGCGTTCGAGGCAGCACATCTGGTAACACTGTAGGAGCATTGTCCTTTTCGGGCTGTGGGTGAAGGAGTCGAATTGCCTCAATATTTCCTCAAGGATCCAATTACCTAAAGGGCACAGACGGAGAGAGAGATGAAAGTTAAAGAGTACGGAAAAAGTAAGAGAGCCAGAGAAACAGAGCTATGTAACTGAATATGAAATATGGAAAAAACGAGTGGCTGGACTTAATGAAGCGGTGCATGATCTATCCATCATTCTTTCCATCCGTAGATGCCATCTTCAGCACATGAGCCTCTCTGAAATGAAGGGAACAATGATAAAAAGACCAGGTAAAGAATGAATGGATATCAATAGAGGTAAAGGCTCAGTTCTTGGGTAGACTGGTGAATCTGACCCCCTGTAGGAGTGAAATTGTTACTACACTTTCAAATGATCCTTCCCATCCTACACCCTTCTCCAGGAAACACACATGTACTTCAATACCTATACCTCAGTTATTCGTAGACCATTCACAATGCTTGTATTTCCCAACATAAGATTCCCAAGTAGACCCACACCAATGTTCTGCAACAAAAACTACAGTCAGTGCCAAACTTTTCACTGCACATTGATGTTCTTTCCATGGTCTTTACACAGCCATATCCAAAGATTTTCCTTTCAACTCCAACACACTAAGATTCACACTCTATAGACACCCAATATGACATCCACAACATCGATGTTACTATGGAGTCCCCCTCACATTTGCTGCTACAACAGCCTTTGTACTTCTAAAAGGGATTTCCACTCGATTTTGGACTCTGAGGTCGGCTTCTGATGTTCGACAATAAGCGCTGGCTCACTTTTGGCATTCCAGTGCATTTTCAGTGGAGGTGTCGGATGGAGTTGAGGTTAAGGTCTCAATCAAAGTTGGCAGACCAATTCTCTGTGGACTTTCAGGGCAGAATATTGATGAACTGACTTGTTGGAAGTGGAAATCTATAAATTGAGAGTCATTGTGGTTTCAGTACAACCCACTCTACTGCCACTGTTTGGCTATGGAGAATCCAGAAATGTACGCTTTATGTTATGAATGTGTTAGTGAGTGTTGCTGAAATAGCTCAATAATTAGAAGGCGTGTCCAAAAACTTCTGTCTATATAGAGTACATCCACAGAAGCTCTCCAACAAAGCAACGCATCAAGTATTCCATCCAATGTCAGTTTTTTTGACAAGTTTCTAGAAGTACATATCATCAACTGATACTTGATCAACTGAATGCCCCAGCCTTCCCTACGGCTCCATATTCCCCATGTCTAACGTTCTCCATTCTCCAGTGAATACTACTCAACTATACTTAGAGGATACACCGATTTTCTCACACAGAACACATTCTAAAACATCAGCATTCCCCAGCTGATCCACACCGATGTTCTCCAACAAAAACTAAAACGCTAAAAGTGCCAACTCCTAGCGTTTTCCCACCTACACCAAAATTCCCACCACATCCAAAGCTTCTTGAATAGATGCACATGCTTTGCATACACCAGCTTTCTCCAACAAATACGTACACACAAATGCACACCAACATTCTCTACATTACACTGACCTTCTCCACCAACACACTGACATCATAGTTTACTAGACACGCCAAACGTTCTTCAGCCAATACCAAGATTTTCCAATTCTCGCCCACGTCCCCCAGCAGACATGCATGTTCTTGACAAAAACAGTGCGCCAGTGTATTCCATTTCATGCCAGCATAATGCCCACACACTCCCCCCTCCCCCAACTTTTTCCCACAGGAGCGTAAAAAAAATTCTATGACATAGCTAACAGACATGCACCAGCGTTCTTTCTACAACAAAAATGAAAGGCAATACATCAAAGCATTCTCTGCCCCAAACACCAAGTGCTCTCCTGGAAATTTCCACCAACACAATGATGTTCTCAGGTCCCAATTTCCAACAGAGACACGGTCACAATGGACCAAAAACCATTCGGCAACTTTCACAAAAACATTAAAAACCAAGTTTTCAGTACATTTCTCAAAGAGTTCCACCATTCTGCGATAACACACTGTCCTCCTCAAGTGACATACTAAAGTTTAAAGTCAGAAGGCCAGCCTCAAAAGCTTTTAGTTCTCCAAAAGATGCATATCATTGCCATGTACCATGTTTCTTCACCAGCATATTGAACATTAACAGCAATTCTCAGACACCCAATCCAGAATGAGTTAAAACTAATACGGTTATACAACATACTCATAGGACTGCGGTGACTTAGTGGTTAAAGTACTGGACTGTTAAGAACTTAAATCATACTTAAATGGTTAAAGTACTTAATCCACAAATGCTTGTATTGTAATATTGAACTGCAAACTGACTAAAACAGCAGCTCAAGCAATTGTACGCCCTGCTCAAGGGCCAGAAAATGGACCTGGACCTTCTGGTCAATATGCCAGTACCTTAACCTCTGCACCACCACAGTTTTATTTCTTTAATCAGAGGCAATTATTCTCCAATAGATAAACATTAATAGACACCCTACATCTAGACCACCCAAGAAATATGGGCCATTTTGAGTATTGGTCCTCTCAAGGTTTCCTTGTATTTAATTTTCACGTCTCACAGTCACAAAAGCACAAGGGCACAAGCCTAAACTGAACACCCGTGATCTCCGATCCCTCAGATAGCACTGCATCAAGAACCGTCAATCATCAATAACTGATAGAACCACACGGGCAAGGGTTTACTTTATCAAACCTTCATCAAACACTACAATGCAGAGCTACGTTCACAAATGTCACTTAAAACGTTACTGTGCAAAAAAGCATCTTTGTGTTAACCATGTCCAGAAGCGGTACTTTAGACCCAAGATACACACTATTGAATATATAGTGTATATCCTGTATCAATCCATTACTGATAAAATCCCAGAAAATACTGAAATATCTTTTTTTCAACCCTACTCTGATGTACTCTTGAAGTTTCTCCATCAAGTAATGACATTCTCCGTCACCGCCAATGCATTCAACATCATCCCCAACAAACCTTCCAGCATCCCCAGTCAAACACAGTAACCACTGATCTAGAGTAGTCTCACCATCTAGATCAGTTTCACCATGGTGTCCCCCATCTCCAACGAATTCAGGTCCGAGTTCTTCCAGACACACCAAGGTCTTTTCCAACAGACATGGAGACATTTGGCAACACTCCAAATTCCTCACCGGAAACTGAAGCAGCATTGCGTTTCCTTGAAGGAAGCAGTCCCGTAATTCTTCTTTGAAAGACTGCTAAACGTGAAGTGAACATTTATTAGTGCAGATGTCTACTTACTACAGTATCTTGGCTAGAACAGAAATGTGTGCTGGAAGATGAACTATTCCCATTATGTGCAATTGGCATGCATGGATTAGATTGGATTACAATTTTACAATCAGTGTAATGCCTTTGGCTCGTCGTCTCAGGATCACTTGGTGAACTTGGAGCATCTGCTTCTGTCTTTCTTAAATTTCTGTTCTGCATTCAGTTCTGCAAGCCCTGTATCCTGTATGTACCGTGCCTCCAGATGTCAGAGGCCTCATTTACTTCCTTTATTTTCCAGGCTCTTGAATGACCAGTCTGTTTATTAAGCATTATTTGTCATCCCATGTCCCATTTCTGAGTCAAAACAATCCTCGATAGAAAACCAGCTAACAAGATCCATGAATGATAACCAGCCCGTTATCTCTCTGTGCTTGTGTGTGTTATAGGTGGTGGAGCTGATTTCCAGTGCCATAGGAGATTTGGTGCAGGGCGTCTACTATGAAAACTCAAACTCTGCTGAGGTAGGAACATACACAACCTACAGTAGATACCTCCTCCTACTAAAAGGGGACCACTCAAATATATATCGAGTTATTACTAATACACATAGTTATATTATGAGTATTAGCATTATGAGGAGAATAGTTTGAGCTGAGAGTGTAGCGTTTCTGAATGGGACTGGATTAAGGAATGAAATTCGACGTATAGAGATACACAAAGAAGGTAAGCCGAGCTGCCTGGGTCGTGTTTCTTCTCACCCCTTTTAGCAGAGAGGATTCCGAGCAGGAGTGCGCATCACTTTCCTCCTCAAATCCGGCTCAGATTACTCACACTTCTCCTCCAGTTTAGTCACTCTTCATTAGCTCGTTCACATCAAGCTAGCAGGGTTCATTCAGCCTTGGACCATTATTGCTTACAGAAGATCCTCAGCTAGAGCAGGACTGCTTTCAGTATACGAAATCATGGTCACTGCTCTAGTGATCGCTGATTTGATCCGGACCCTTAACTAGAGTTTACAAGTTAAGGATCGCCCTGTGTACGCGTTTTTTTGTATCTAGGTACTTTGGTTTGGTACACACCTTGTTGAATATACCCTCAGACTGGGCAGAGTGGCCAACATGCTGGGGGTTTACCACTGAAAGTGCCTACAATGGGCATACGAGTATTGGCATACCGATTCTATAACTTGCTTTATGTTGTCCCTTACTTAAAGGAGGGAGTCCTGTCGGTGGCATCATGGGAGGACCAGGCGTTCCTTTCCCATGGCGCATTGCTGGCAAAGAGCTGCCAGGCGGCGATGGAGTTGGCGAGACACGACTCCGAAGCTCAGAGTCTAGCTCACGAGTACGGAAAACACCTCGCTCTCGCGCACAAGGTGAGAAAGTGGCAAAAAGGGAACAGTCAGCTGCGAGGAACGCAAAGTGCTTTTCCACCAAGACTGTGCCAGAATTCATGTCTCTAATTTTCTGCAGACGGTTCTGGAACGCCAACACTGGGTCTGTTCCACTTGTAACGATGTGTCATGCAGTAATAAAGATAAACTGTGAGATTATTTAAAAGATTTGAGGGATTAGCCAGGAATAAAATATGATGGAGGAAATGAGCGGGAGCTACAAAGATGTCAGCAAAAATTCTTGATAGAAACTCGCTACGTTTACCGCGTTTAGTTTATCCACAGTGGTGAGCAGTTGAGGGTTAAGGGTCTTGCTCAAGGGTCCATCCAAGTCTCAAGCGAGTCCCAGGTTACTGTGGTCATTTTCAAGCAACTCAAGTCAAGAAAGTCTCAAACCAAGCCATGTGAAATGATTATTATGACTCCAGTTTCCAAATCCTAAATCCATTTTCTAAATCTGATTTTTGTTCCGCAGACCTTCCATAGCGCAGTTCTCTTTTTGCTAATTTCATTGACAACAGAATCCAAATTCGCGCATTTGTCACTGCTGGTTTCCCGCGTTCTGATAGGTTGCCAGGTTCGCCTGTGTTGAAGCAGAAATCACCCAATCATGTTTCAACAAAAAAAATCTCCCCAAAAATTGTAGAACATTTCGACCACCTCAGAACTCTTCAAATTCTGTTCTCGGTGTATTTTGACCAGAAAATTTGTTCGGTACTCAGCGCACTTGTTTTAGCTGAAACTCGATTCACGATTCAGTACACAGTGATTCAGATTCACAATAGACCTTGCTTATCATTATCATTTTTACAACTACAGTACTTTATTCTTAGTATAAATAAATCTCCATGGGTCCTAAAAAGGTTAGTTTATAAGAACCAACCGAAAGTAAAACAGGAACTGAATCCTCCAGAACACAGGCTGCACTTAGCCTAGCAGCTATGATAGTGCCTGGAGTTCACCAGTACAGTAAGTGTTTTGCTTTCATGAGATTTTTCAACACTTTGTTGTAAAATAAGCTTTATGTTCATGATTTTGGCCAACTGTAGGTTAAAGTAAGTGTTTTAAACAGTAACTTACTTATCATTGGCTCCGTAATGATAGACCGCTCCACCAAACACTCGTTAAACTCCTCAGTTCGTGATACATTTAACTTATGATAGATTTGTTGGAACTTATCCCCATCATAAATCAGGAAGCAGCTGGACAATACATCTCCATTAATGCATATAATGCCTCATGGGGATCTGGAATGGATTCATTCAATTTACATTATGGGAAAAATTTGCTCAGAACTCTTTGTTTTCGACTAGAACTGAGATACCACTGTATGTTTGGACTTAATTTAGCCTTAAAACCCTCAGTAGTTTGATGTTTGTGTGTTGTGTGTGTATTCTAGCTGAACTCAGACCTGCAGCCATTTTTGAGGAGCAGTTCTGACCCAGTCATGTTCAGTCTGGATTCAGCTCCTGCAGTTTTCCACAGATTGATCGTTGGACCTGAGAGATGGACGCATCAGTTACAACAGGTATTACAGAGAAGCAAACGGCAAAGCTGTACACCAATAGTTATGATATGTTACTTGTATTAAGAATAAAGTGTAGCCTTTGACTCGATTTAAGAAAGTGGTGCCTTCAACACTATGTACAGTAACACCAGTAAGACACGGATCCATTTGCTTCACATCTGTCCGTGTTTCTCTACAGGCCCAGAACCTTAGCAGACAGACAGATTACTCAAAGGTAAGAGACCTGACCCTTAACTAACAATCTAATAAATCATGTATTTCTATGTATATTAAATATACTATTCATATAATTAGTTACTTTATCCACTATTACACTGTTCAGCAATATTCAACATTAATGTACATTTACAGCATTTAGCAGATTATGGGGTGTAACGATACACACTGCTCACAATTCAATTCGATCTACGATACCGAATTCACAACTCAATGTTCTCACAGTTATAGATTTTACATTCGATTAAAGACGTTCCTTTTTCATTCTGAAGTGTAAAAACATGCAAAACTATGCACATTTTTGTAAAAGTGTTAAAACAAAAATAATCTTTAGTCCCCTGTGTGTGTGTGTGTGTGTGTGTGTGTGTGTGTCAGTCAGGTGATCTGAGGTGTCTGCTGTCTGTAACTGATAGTGAAAGTTTAGAAATTTGGTTTCCAAAGTCAGGGGGAGAAGAGAGAGAGGGAGGGCGAGACAGAAGGGGGAGCGATGGAGGGATGGGGAGCAGGAAGAGGGACAGGGAGCTCAGGTCACTGTGGAAATGGGATACGAGGGGATCGAGTGGACGGTTTATTTGGAGAGGAGACAGAGAGACGGAGTGACAGCGACATCGTGAGAGCTTCTCCTTCCACACACACACACACACACACACACACACACACACCAACAACATGCTGTTACACCTCACACATCCCGCTTCACCTTGATCTCTCTGTTCTTGCACACAGGTAAAGTTCTACACACTCCAAGGTCTTGTGGTTTAAAGCTGTTCTGATCTAGACAGGCTGAGGGAGGGACAGAGACACAGATAAGGTTAAAAAGATGGACTGCTTGGTTCCAGTAAAGGGAACTCTTAAAGCTACAGCACAGCAATTGTGTCCAGTTAAATATGGTCTCTCTATTAATATGTATTTATGTGTTTATTTAAGCTGTCACTATAAATGTATTAATTAGATCACTTACTTTAATTCTTACATATAACATCTAGGCCGCCCAACGAGGATGGGTCCCTTTCTGAGCCTAAGGTTTCTTCCCTATAACGTTTAAGGAGTTTTTCCCTTGCCACTGTCTCCCTAGGCTTGCTCAGTTTGAGTTTCACCTTATGATCTAAAAGATCTAAAATTGCAAACCTGCTTCGAGACAATACTCCATGGTAAAAATGGCTACAGAAATAAATCTGACTTGTTTGTGTTGGTTTGTTGTTTGTTTGCAGCTGTACGCTGTGATTAAAAAGGACGACGGGGTGATGCGTGCCCTCGACCTCTGCAACCATCACGGAGACCGAGCCCTGCAGGCCATCAGATATTTCCCTTCGTCCGAAGCTCGATCTGCCCTCGAGAACATCGCCAGTGCCGTCACCAAGTTCTGACGACACACAAAGAGGCACACAACTGCCTTTGAGGACTTTCCAAATCGGACGTCAAACAGACTTAGTAGGACGTTTCAGGAGTGCTGGTCTTGACTTTTGACTGAGAGAGAGAGATGAGAGGTTCAAGATTTTTAAATTATTAGTGTAAAACAAAAGTGTAATAATGTGTCCCAAACAAAGGTATCTAATTGATATTAAAACACAAGAAAACCTTTGAACTAAGACTGCCTACTTCTTCAGTAACCAAAACACGGCAACATTAATTAGCTACAGTCATCATTATGCCAATGGAAGGTCCCCACAATGATAGAGAGACAAAGTTGTGTGTGTGTGTGTCAGAAATACCTTGCGTTTCTATACTTGTGAGGACCAAATGTGCTTACAATGATAGGAAATCCTGGAAATGTTGACCAGTTTTGCCAGTGTTTAAATGTGTGGTGATTGTGTTATAGTTTCTGTTTGTGTGTTTTGTGGTTAGAAAAAGTGCTGTGTGGCTGTCTGTCTGTTTGACTGACTGACTGAGTGTGTATGCGCATGACTGCACATGTGCCTAATGCTAACGGTAATAAATAATGAGGTGTGTGTGTGTGTGTGTGTGTGTGTGGGCAGATGGGTAGGAAGCGCTGTGGTATCGATCCATTTGGCGCCAGCCTGGGCGACCTGTGGTTTCCGCGGCTACCTCACCGGGTGTGAAGTTGGGTGGATCATGCGCACACACACACACACTTTCAAACTCATGCACCTTCGCTTATCTCATATATATATATGTGTGTGTGTGTGTGTGTGTGTGTGTGTGTGTGTGTGTGTGTGTGTGTGTGTGTGTGTGTGTGTATTTATATATAGATGAAATAATAGGGAGCTCAGCTGTCCCGTGCCACCTGCATGGGATCCTCATTCCATGCAGGACCAATGAGCTGTGTCTGAGGGAGGAGAAGCTGGTCAGGGGGATCATTCAAAACTGTACTGCCCTGGTCAACTAACTAAGTGCTGTTATGCAACCCCCCCCCCCCCCCACGTTAACCCCCACTTTAACCCCCACTTATCTTGGTCAGGGTCGCAGTCTTGTACCTGTCAGAGTTTCCAGTGCATCTCAGGGCCATCAAGGCTTGGTGTTGCAGCACTGAGGGATGATCCCCTGACAGCCAATCGTACCTGTACAGTATGTCATGAATGGCCCTGCCATAAGGTTCTATTGGGACTCGAACCTGGGTCTAGCGGCAAATGCTCTTATTGTGAAGTGGAAACCTATAGAAGCAACAGCGTCTAATCCACAAGCTGCTGGAACTATCACTCACTAATGAGTTCCAAACTGGCTCTGAAAGCAACTTCAGATCAATAAAGGTTCATCCTGAGCTTCATAGACTGGGTTTCCATGGCTGAAGGGCATTACATAAGCCCGTATCACCATGTGCAATGCCAGATGCTGGCTGATGTGATGTAAAGCATACTGCCGGAGGACTCTGGAGCAATGATCGCACTTCAATGAAAGCTCTTCGTCCAAATCTGTAGTGTCAACTTGGATTTGGTGAAGGAGAAATGTAGTAAATATGAGAGGTATTTGGGGAATTTGGAGTGGGCAGTTTCCTGCTTTAGCCACATAGACAGACAGGACATAGACTTGGGAGGGGGTGGCATGTGGGACCGTGGATGAGAAGGTTCAAGTGCCACCTTTGCCTTTGGGTGAGTCAGTATCAGTGGTGTAGTGACTTGCCCACAGATGTGTGTGTGTGTGTCCGCACGCACGTCCAGACAGCCATCTTTTCGTCTTCGATGGCCGTCAGTATCACAGATCTGTGTAACATAAGCGCCTCTCTGTTTTTCTTCATGAAGATGGTTTTTGCGGTTTGGAGAATCATAGAAACTCAAGCAGCCCCGTGAAGAGTGTGTGTGTGTGTGTGTGTGTGTGTGTGTGTGTGTGTGTGTGTGTGTGTGTGTGTGTGTGTGTGTGTGTGTGTGTGTGTGTAAAAGACGAAAGGTAATTTGTCTACATGCTCACAGGGCAGCAGCGCCCTCTTGATGTGACTACGCGTCATTACAATATGTACACAATTGTACACATCTGGTAGTCTGTGAGGCAGATTCTAAAATTCGAATAACTAGTGTTGAATAATTATTTGAATTCTAATTTAAATACTTTTCAATTCAGTTATATTTAAGACTTTTTAGATTGCGAGGGAGGGTCAGGAGCTTAACCCACAAGGAGAGGTATACACACACTGGACAAGGCGCCAGTCCATTGCAGACTTCCACAAAGAGTTCCACACAACCTTCAGGTTGTAAGCACAGCCCGGGATTTGAACAAATGCTCTCAGGCAACTTCATGTACCACCAATCATAATAAACATTCTTAATTAATATTGTATTTGTAAAGTATGCATACTCATTTTTAAGTGTACTTACGTTTTAAGTATTAGAAATGTAAACTTAAATTCATACTTGCATTTTAAAGTATACCTAAATCTACACTAATCTTCTTTCGGCTTCTCCCTTTATGCAAACTAATTTCTCACGTACACTTAAGTTTTAAGTATGCATACTACATTTTTGTACGTTTTTGTAATATAATACACCGATCAGTTAAAACTTTAATGCCGCCTGGTCCGTGACAATGTTTATGTAGGTGTTACAGGTCCCTCCACTGGCTTGTCTTCTTCCAAGCCAGTGCCGTCACTTCCCCAGGTAGATGGTACACACATGCCTGACCGTCTTCATCGGACCAGACCACCTTCTTCCATTGCTCTAAGGTCCAGTTCTGCCACTCAGAGGTAGGGGTTAGCATGGTGAGCACCTGACCTGGTCTGCAACTAGACAGCCCTATACTGGGCAGTCTGTTTGTGGTTTTAATGTTTTGACTGATCAGTGTGTATTGGAGTGGCCAGACAGCAGTAGTGGTAGTCCACCACCACTGTGACCTGGGTTTCGTGTCTCAGCAGTCCTTTTACATTTAGCAGACGCCCTTATCCAGAGCGACTAAGCAATTGTGGGTTAAGGGCCTTGCTCAAGGTGGCAGAGGTGGGATTTGAACCCTGGACCTTTTGGTCCATAGTCCAGTACCTTACCACAGTCCCGTAGTAGCCTAACATCCAGCGAACTCAGGTGTCACACGTGGGATCGCCTGAGGCAAGGGAGGTGACCCCCAGCCCAAAGTGACACTGATTATTATAGACCATCAACAGATTAAAAACAAACCCTGAATGCTTGAGAGGGTGAGGTGACTGTTATGATACCATCACGGGAGCATTTTGGTGGCACAGCTTGGATCCACTCGCCTCCAAATATAGATTTTTTTTCCACATGGCATGAGGTGTCACTGACGTTTGAATGTATGCAAATCCCCGTCACCAGAGCACAACTCAACTGAAGACCGAGTTTGGCTCGCCTCAATAATCCAAACATCATCTGAAACAAAATCCTTATTTCCGTAGTACTGTCCGGGGACTTGCTGAATCTATGCCAAGCTGCTTTGAAGCTTTTTTGGTGGCATAATCTCTCAGCACTTTCACATCCTCACTGTTGTCTATGAACGTAATGGATACTTTAGCTCTTAAAGTGCAGCCCTCTTCAAAAAAGGAGTCCTGGATTTTACCCTCTGTTGTCTTTTCAGCTTGGTTCGCTGCATTGCTGTGCTTTTTATTACACTCAGGTGAGATAAAAACCATCTTATCGTCGCCTTAACGAGCCGTGTGTGATAAGCAGCAGCACATTTCGTCAGATTTATGGTCCGCCGTGTGAAGGAGCGCGCGCACATTATTATGTAGCTCGCTTCATTAGGTGAGTAATGACCTCCCATCACACTCGTGAAGGTGGAAAAGCTTCCTAATGTAGACGTTAGCGACGTGTCTCATGGGACATCGAGCACCGAGAGCGGGATGCTTTTCATTTCATACAGCATTAGAGCTTATTAGAGGGCGAGGGGGTGAGAAAACGGCCCTCTTTTGTGTTAATTACCAATAATCATCATAAGAGTTTCGCGCCAAATAAGGACATCTGGGTAATGACAAAATGAAAAGGGCTTTAAGTGAATGTCCTCAAATACATCCAAGATGTATAAATGCTGCGGTGAAAGAAAAAATACAGAACAGTATTAATATAAAAACCTTAAGCCTAATGTCGTGTAGGTCCCCATTTTGCCGCCAAAACTCTGACCTGAGGCATGGGCTCCATGAGACCTTCTGATGGTGCCCTGTAGTATCCGGCTCCAAGACGTTAGCAGCAGATTCTTGGGCTTGTTTGCCCCACACATCCCACTAAATGCTTTATCGGGTTGAGAATTGGGGAATTTGGAAGCAAGACCTTGAAATCTTTTGTTGTCACTGCCTTTGGGGAACACCACTGGGGTGCGCTTGGTCTGCAACAATGTTTAGGTAGGTGGTACATGTCAAAGTAACATCAACATGAATGCCAGGACCTAAGATGAGTTTAAAAGCCTACATGTAGATGGGAAGTTATTTTAGGATCCAGCCTTTCCACTTTCCCCCCAGTCCATAGTGCGGATGAAATACTCCAAAAGAGTCTATCCTGATTCTGATTCAAAGATTTGGGAATCGGTAGAGTCGATTTACAGGACAGTAAAACAAATGGAAATATTAAGTAGATTAAAAAACAAAACATAATTATGATTCTTAGTATGAGTGTATCTAGTTTATCATTGGGATTTGCAATTCCGTATGTTTTTAGTGTTTTTTTTAATTAATTGATTTCTTTGTTAGATTTTTTTTTCTGAATGTGGATTTTAAAAATGTATATATGGTAGTTATGCACTTTTCCTAAAAGCCTACATTAAATCAAATATATACAATAAAATGTATACAAAAACAAGCTAATTATACCTAAACCCAAACTGATTAAACATTAAAATGAGTGGCACCCATCTCCTAAAAAATTGGGACAAGAAGGGTTGCTGTTGCAGTTTCAGCTCACTAAGACTCACCAAAGCATGTCTGAATGTGACACCCTGCCTGTACAGAGGCATCACCGTGACTGGACTCCAGATCCCTGCAGTTGTGGGGTAGCTTATTAGAAGTCAAATGTAATTGTTTGATGAAATTAATTGATACTAGCCTCTTTATTTTACTGTCCTGTAACAAACCTGGTTTCGGGTTTTGGAATTGAAACTTTGATCCGACTTGATTGTGAAAACCTGAAAAAGTTTTAGTTTTTTAATGTATTCATTTATTTATTTTAGAGTATCATGTTAGTACAAGAATTACCTTTCTACCTACATTAGCTAACTACCTGATGAAGGCATTTGTCAGACAGCGACAGAGTTAGCATATACGTCACCTGTCCATTAACATTATGGAGTTACAGGACAAAACAGATGTACACTCGTTGAATTCAGCGTATTTTAATGGCGTGTACTCAAATATTACTTTGGTAAGGCTAAACAGCACAAGTACGTCCATATTAATTCCACATTATTTGGTGTATTATGTTTAATGTTTAATTATGTTCTTTTTCAAGTCGCTCATTTCAGTGCTGACCAGAAGCAGAATCATCGGAGTCGACTCTCGCCTACGACTCGGAGAATCGACACTTTTGTGTATCGGCTCCCTGCACTAGCCCACGGTGCGCGGAAATGACACAGCACCCACAAGACCGTCACGTCACGCAAAACGACGGTCCACAGCGCAGAAAACCACGAAGAGAAGCCTGGAGAGATAGAGAAAGAAAGAGAGCGAGCAGGAGTGGGAAAAACACGGGGACATATAATAAGCAAGCCCGACTGACGGACATGTCCTAACGTGTCGTGGACAAACACCGGACACCGACACCCACGGTCAGTTCGTCCCGGTAGTTTACATATTAAACTCTGTTAGGTTCGACTTTCCCTTATTAAAACCAGGCACGCTTTAAATTCGCGATAAGACATCGCTGAACACCGTGTTGAACGCGCCAGGGCAGAACCGATTAATCGGGTTAAGGCGATTATAACGTCGCGAATTGAGTGGATTTTCGCCGACTGCAGCTTCAGGCAGGACGCCATCACGCAGCGGGAATAAACACACCCCGTCAATGAAGGACGCTGTCGTCCACTTTAATTAAAACAACAGGCTAATTTTTTAAATTTCTATACTGTTTTTACTCGCCGGGTCTTGATTCATGAGTTCTACAGATTTGTTTACAGAGTGCAAGAATGGTCTTTTACGGTATTTTGTTTCCCACCCGTATTATAATAAGCTCCGCCTGCCATGCTGTGATTGGTCAGTAGTTCATTGTAGTTTTAATAGCTGACTAAAACTGCTAACAAACTGAAAGTCAGCGTACCTTACATGTTCTGTAAGTCCAGCATCTCAGGAGGCTAAAACAAAAGCTTACGTTTACAGAACTTCTTTATTATGGCCGCCATTATTCTTCGTACGCAAAGTCAACAAATCCACAGGTAATGACCGCGTAGGGCTCAAGGTGGGAACGGCAATCCATGGAGGTGTTTGGTTCCTGTTTCCCCTATAACAATAAATAAAGGCAGGACTAATTCTAAAGGCATCAAATGACCTCAGTATGCAAACATTACTCCATTTCAATCTGAGACATCATCAACTCCAGCACAGTGAAGTCATTTCCCTTCCAGGTGCCCCTGAATAACGTCAAAATAACAATAATTCTACAGATATTTACAGGTTCTGCTCGTTTGATGATGGCCTGACTTCCAATATTTCGACTTTGTTTGGGAATCCATTAATAAACATGAATTCACATTCAGCAGAAACTACTCTGAATTTTCCCAGGGCAAGCCGTGTCGTCTCCACGTACTGATGGAAAGCTAGGCACTGCAAGTGGACAACCTCCTTAGCAAACTGTCAAACCTATTTTCAAACTGTCATGCTGTTTATATTTGTGTTTTTTCTTTTGTGCAGGAAATGAGCACACCTGAGCATGGTGCTAAAACAGACAGACATGCACTTACAGGTACAAACCTGGTTTCTTAAGTTTTCTTTCTCCTTTGGCACCATGTTGAAGCTGCCACTGTTGGGTCCTTGAGCAAGAACCCACAATTGCTTGGATTGTAAGGTTGTATCTGGATAAGGGCATCTGCTAAATGATGTAAATGTAGCTGTTTACCTACAAAGTCTACCTAATGTACTGGTAGCAGTGTATTATTACAGTTGTTCAACATGCACATTCTTGTCATCTTTGTCAGAAGTTAAGGTCGAAGACTATGAAGAGGACGCCACTGACCATGAGATGCCTCCGAATTTTGAAGGAAAGCCTTTGAACGGTTCCACTCAGAAGATCTGTAAAAGACTGTCATCCCATGATGGCTTAGATGGAGCTCACTCAGACCAGAACCATTCAAACGGCAGAAAAAGAACCAAGGTAAAAGTAGAGAAAAATTTGATGCTCATTAGTTCTGTTCACTTAAGCCTTGTTTACGGTACAAATAGAAAATCATCATACCATGTCACTACTTTGCAATAGAAACATTTTTTCAGCTATATTTACAAATTATAGACCTCAATAAAAAAGTGAAAATATTAAAAATCTGATGGGTTATTAAAATGTAACTGGATCGGCATTTCCTGAAGGGACTACAATAGTGCTTGAAATGTGGCAAACGGAAAGAATATGGCATGTGTCCCAACACTTTTGGCTTCGTGTGAGGGTTGTTTCCGAATACTTTTGTGGGGGCGTGACCCGATAATTTTAGTTTTGTGTGGGGGCGTGTCCCAATACTTTAGGCTGTGTGCATGGGTGTGTCCAAATACTTTTGGCCACGTGCGGGTTCATGACCCAATACTTTTGGCTGTGTGCGTGGGTGTGTCTAAATACTGTTGGCTGTGTGCGGGGGCATGACCCAATACTTTTGGCTGTGTGCGTGGGTGTGTCCAAATACTTTTGTCCACGTGCAGGGGCGTGTCTCAATACTTTTGGCTGCGTGCAGGGGCATGACCCAGTACTTTTGGCTCTGTGCGTGGGTGTGTCCCAATATGTTTGGTCACGTGCATGGGTGTTTCCCAATATTTTTGTTCGCGTGCGAGGGTGTGTCCCAATACTTTTGACCACGTGCAAGGGCATGTCCAAATACTTTTGGCTGCGTGCGGGGGTGTGTCACAATACTTTTGGCTGCATGCGGGGGGGGCGTGTCCCAATACTGTTGGTTGCGTGTGGGGGCATGACACAATACTTTTGGCTGCATGTGGGGGCGTGAAGAAGAAGAAAAAGAAGAAGATATTTAAAATTAATAGATGCATTCTGCCGCAGCTTATACTGTCTGTTTCTTCTGTAGGTGGACGACAGCGTTCAAGATGGCTCAGTAGCATCACCTCAGTCTCACAGCCTTGGGCCATCACCCCAGGACAGAGTCATATCCTCATACAGGAAGCCTTTATATGGCATTTCTCATCGCATCACTGAGAAAAAGGCTACATCCTGCTCAGGTCCACACAATGGCAGCCATTTCCCAAAGCTAGGCAACAGATTAGATCCCGCCTCGCCTGGAGACGCCTCTAAATCCCCTGTACCTACCGACTCGCAGCTCTATCCTCTCTTTGAGAAGATGTTTTTCATCCTGAACACTTTAAACTCGAGCATGACCCAACTGCACAGTAAGGTGGACCTGCTGTCGCTAGAGGTGACGCGCATCAAAAAGCAAATCCAGGCCCCTGAGATGAGTATGGAGTTCAAGCCTCCGCCGGAATACCTCTTGACCAGGGAGGAACTGGTTCAGTTGATGGAACAAACCCAGACGGCTGGGGAATTAGGCTGCAGGCTGTTAGTCCAGCTCTTCCCGGAGCTCTTTACAGCTAAGGAATGTGCACACGGTTGCCAAGCCTGTGGCGTTGCTAGTAAACCTCGTCTCGATTCTCTGCACCTTCAGCTCGTCCGGAACTACGTCGAGTCCTGTTACCCGCCGATGAAGAACGAAAACCTGTGGCAGAATGACTGCTTGGTCCAGATCAATGACTTTTTCAACCAGTTCTGGGCACAGAAGGATATGGAGAGCGGAACAGTTTGTGGGAAGCAATCTGGGTTTGACCTGGACCAAAATCTGAGCTGCCATTTCCTCAGTGAGGATGGCCAGGATGAGGGACTCTCGCCAGATCCTGGAGAGGACGGCACCACTGGGAGCCAGTTCGTCAAGTCGGATCTGGCCTTGGACCCCCAAGAAACCGGGGACGACGTCACCTCACTTGAGGAGTTTGTGGTATTCCTTCTGAACAGAATCTTTCCTGAGGTGTTTGAGGAAGGAAGACTTCCAGAGGGTCACACTGATGTCGGCCATTTGATCGTCAGCTCAGACCGGCTGGGGATTTTACGCAAATACATGGAGGCAAACTTTCCAGAGGTGCCAGAAGACACCTGGCTGCAGCTGTGCATCCAGCGTATGGATGAATTCTTCGAGAACGGCAACGGTGCCGATCAAGCCAGCAACCCAGAGGAGATCTACAAGGCCGTCTCCCTCCCCGACGATGTCGCGATGGTGAAGGTCAGGGACTACGAAAAGTCCAGTCGCAGGTCGAGGCGGTCGTGGCCTGGACTGGTTGACTTTGGCCAAATGGACATCGCTTTTCCAGACTTCGAGGTTCCTCAAGAGTATCTGCTCTCGAAGGAGCAACTGAAAAGCATTTACGAGAGCTGCGTGTCCATCGGGAACTTCGCCACCCGCCTTTTGGTCCTCATGTTTCCCGAACTGTTCACGCAAGAGAACGCACGCAAGCAGTACAACTGCAGTGGCTCGCTGGGAAAAAAGCAGCTGGATCCAGTCAGGATCAACCTCATCCGCCATTACGTTCAGCTGCTGTACCCCAGGGCCAAATCCGACCGCGTTTGGGCCTCTGAGTTTGTAGTGAAGCTTGACGAACGGTGCAGGCGGCGAGACACGGAGCAACGTCGCTCCTGTCAGCAAGGCTGGAGAACCTACTCCTCGGATCAAGACTCCGATCTCAGAGATCACAGCCAAATCCGGTTTGATCGTCCGAAGGAGGACCATGAAACGCCGGCGTTGCCACCTGAGAAGAGCAGTAAAGATTTCTGCAAGGTCCCGCTAGAAGAACTCAAGGTTTCCGAGCCGGACTTCCCAGTGCCTTCGTCCTACCTACTTTCAGACTCTGAAGTCCGAGAAATCGTTCAGCAGAGTCTCTCGGTTGGGAACTTTGCCTCTCGTCTTCTCGTTCGTCTCTTTCCAGAACTCTTTACCCCCGACAACCTGAGGCTTCAGTATAACCATTCGGGCGCCTGCAACAAGAAACAGCTTGACCCGGTGCGGCTGCGGCTCATCCGACATTACGTCGAGGCCGTCTATCCTGTGGACAAGGTGGAGGAAGTGTGGCACTATGAATGTATCCCTAGCATCGACGAGCGCTGCAGGCGGCCAAATAGGAAGAAATGCGACATCCTGAAAAAGCCCAAAAGGTCGAACAGCAGTGCATCATGGCCCTGACAGGACTTTCCACCAAGATTCTTTATGTACAATTTAACCAACTTGTCCCGTCAAGTCCGTAAGCTATAGATGTACTGAGTCCGTTTGCCATGTAGCAGCCAGTGAGAGAAGCTCGTTACTAAAGACACTATCAATTTATTAGATTTTATTTATATGCCAAACTATTGTAAATCTAACTTTGTAGTATAAAATGTTTATCAGAGCCTTAAGCTAGCAAATAAAACGTGTTTAAAATCTCTTTAGTACAGGACAGATTATATATATATTTTTGCTTTTAATGAATTACAGCACTGGACTTTTTCTAACTGAACTTCCAGAGCACATGTCCTAACTCTAGTGTATGCTGACACTGTTCACTCTTTTTAAATAAAAGTTTCTAAGAGTTCTTGTTAGAGACTCACGGCTGGTCTGATGGTGCTGGCGAATATACCTAGATGCTACGTCACTTTAACAAGTTGTTTTGGAAGAACGTCACAAGAGTGCTGTTTAGATTTATTATAGAGGGCTTTAAATGGACCAAGGTTAAGGTACTGGACTATAGACCAGAAGGTCCAGGGTTCAAATCCCACTGTTGGGTCGTTGAGGAAGGCCCTTAAACCAGAATTGCTTGGATTGTAAGACTGTATCAATTGTAAGGGCGTTTGCTAAAGGACGTAAATATATATAATATATACGTATATATAAATGGAAGTTTCCTGATTTGACTGGTCTCACCTCGGTCCCAACAAAAACATACGGGATTACTAGGAAATACTCGATGACAAAGGCTGGTTGGTCCTCAAAACAAGTGTCCAGTCTTATCCAGAAATGGCTAGAAGTTTTCATTCCAGCCAAACAGGAGCAAAATTGCTTCTGGGTCAGAAATATCCTTAGTTTGTAGGGGTGTAATGATGCACTCTGCTCTCGATTCGATTTATGATACTGGTTTTACAGTCTGATTTTTTTAGGATTTGTTTATTTTTGAAGAGTAACTGCACATATTCTGGAACAGGTTTCTACCCAAACAAAAAAAAAAACCCGTTAGTACCCTGCAATTAAAAGAAATTGTAAGTAGAATACTCTATTGTACGGCATAATGCTCACAGCAAGAAGGTTTTGGGTTCCATCCCAGGGTGGAGCGACCTGGGTCACCCCTGTCTGCGTGGGTTTACTCTGGGTACTCTGGTTTCCTCCCCCAGTCCAAAGACATGCGTATTAATTGCTTATGATTGCTTACTTAGAAATCAGATTAAGAAATCTGATAAAGGGAGTTGGATTTTACTCCAGTAATTGGATTTCTCAGTTACACGATTTCAGCCAGTTTTCTCAGTCTGCGCATGCACATAAGCGTAACTGACACGGTTGCCAGGTCTTGCTTTATTTGGGTTCTTTTTCCATTGACTGTGGCGTTTTTTTTTCCTCGCTTGATCTGGCAACCATGGAATTAAACGCAGCGAAATGACTATCAAAACAGTATATACAGTACATGCATACACATCGTGACAGTTCAGCAATGCGATGCCTTGTTAGGAGTTTATTAGTCCTGTCTTGCTTGAGATCTGCCAACACATTTTCCATGTCTGGGGACTGTGATGCTCCAAAACCTTCAACCTTGATTTCTTGAAGTAGTTCACGGTGGATTTTGAGGTTTTGTATAATGGTCTTGTTGTGATAACTAACTTCTTTTCAGCGTCTTCACTGATTCTGGGAGATGTTTTGTTTGTTGTAACTATGCTTATCAGGGTGCCAGTCCATCACAGGGCTGTGAAGAGCCAACATATGGCCTTCCTTCCCTCAGACAAAGCCAACAGTGCCTGTGTGTGATGCCCAAGTCCAAAGTAAGTTCTTTCTTACACAGCACCATTCTGTGGTGTCATCATGACTTTTCCCTGCAATTTCTTACAGTCCAAACAGCTGAAAAAACTGGAACGAGTAAAGTACTGGTACATGATGGTGGACTGTGGTAGCCTTGTGGTTGAGGTACTGAACTATGGACCAAAAAGTCCAGGGTTCAAAAACCACCTTTGTCCACAATTGCTTGGATTGTAAGACTGTATCAGTTGTAAGTCGCTCTGGATAAGGGCGTCTGTTAAATAACTAAATGTCAATGTATGAGTACACAACTCTCACCACCAATGAATTAGACTGGTAGCCTAGCGGTTAAGGTACCGGACTATGGACCAGAAGGTCCAGGGTTCAAATCCCACCTCTGCCAAGCTGCCACTGTTGGGTCCTTGAGCAAGGCCCACAATTGCTTGGATTGTAAGATTGAATCAGTTGTAAGTCGCTCTGGATAAGGGCGTCTGCTAAATGCTGTAAATGTTAGATGAATGTTAGAATTAACAACTTTTCCAAAATGGCACAATCTACAGCATAGAGATTGATATGTCACATGCGTTCTGTTTTACACCATCTCATGTAATTGCATTTTTTGAACACCAGTGGGCGCAATAATACGTCATGCTCCCTAATTTCTTTTAACGCTAGCAGACTAAAGATGCTTTTTTACATTTTTTAAAGAAGAAAAGTAAACATTATTTATTTATTATTTAGAATTGGTATTCTTCAGAAATAAAGGATTTTTTCACTCAGTGTTTAATATATGATGAAGCTACACTAAAGCATTTTAATGGCAATGTTAAACCTCAGGTTCTAGTACTTGATGTTAATTGCAGAGGAGTAAAGTTTTTTTGTTTAAAAACCTATTCAAGAAAATGTGCATTGTTTGCACTTCAGAAAAAAAAATTGTGATATACAAAAACATTTTTACCAGGGCTGTCCATAAGTATGAACTCGCATCTAAACAGAAAAACTATATAAATGAACAAGGTTACACAGAATAAAGCTGTTTTATATTTATTTACACATCAGCACTGACTAATGCCATTCATTTGCTTATACTCTTTTTGAACTTTTCTGCTTCCATCCTGTTGACTAAAGTCTGAAGTATTCGGCTTTATTTATACAGTACTGTGCAAAAGTATTAGGCCACCCTTACATTTGTTGTTGTATCAATGGTGTAATGACCATATATAATTATTTCTCAGTCTCTTTATTGAACAATAACCATGTATGTATGCAGAGTCCAGACCTGAATATTATAGAGTAGGGTTTCCCAACCTTTTTGAGCCATGGCACATATCTCACATTTGAAAAATCCCATGGCACACCACCAAACAAAAATGTCACAAAGTACATTTATTACAACATAATGAAAATCTAGTCCCAATTTACTCACTCAGTCTGAAACCTGGGCCTGTTTATGAACACAACGCTGATATCTTACTGCCCTCTAGTGGAAGAGAATGTCATTGTTCTGCCTGTATCTACACACCGCTCGCTTAGAGTACCAATCAGGTGAAATTGGAAAATCTTCCACGGCACCCCTGATGATTTCTCACGGCACACTTATGGGCCACGAGAGAGACTTTATAGAGCCAGTATGGGATCACTTGGACTGAGAAAGAAATAAAAGACAGGCTAAATCTAAAGAAGGACTCTGGGACGTAATGAAAGATGTCTGGTGTAATATACCAGAAGATTACTTCAGGAAAAAATTGTGCCACAAGATGTGCTTAGTACCAAGGGAGGTCTCATTAAAAATACTGCCTTTTGCCTGTAGAAGCCATGTCTGTTTGAAAACTGTGGGATATGGGGTGACCATATACAATGGGGCAAAAAAGTATTTAGTCAGCCACTTATTGTGCAAGATCTATTACTTAGAAAGATGAGAGAGGTCTGTAATTTTCATCACAGGTACACTTCAACTATGAGAGGCAAAATGAGAAAAAAAAATCCAGGAAATCACATTGTAGGATTTTTAAAGAATTTAATTGTAAATCATGGTGGAAAATAAGTATTTGGTCACCCACAAATAAGCAAGATTTCTGGCTCTCGTGTAACAACTTCTTTAAGAAGCTCTTCTGTCCTCCACTCGTTACCTGTATTAATGGCACCTGTTTGACCTCGTTATCTGTATAAAAGACACCTGTCCACAGCCTCAAACAGTCAGACTCCAAACTCAACCATGGCCAAGACCAAAGAGCTGTCGAAGGACACCAGGAACAAAATTGTAGACCTGCACCAGGCTGGGAAGAGTGAATCTACAATAGGCAAGCAGGTTGGTGTGAATAAATCAACTGTGGGAACAATTGTAAGAAAATGGAAGACATACAAGACCATTGATAATCTCCCTCGATCTGGGGCCCCATGCAAGATCTCATCCCGTGGGGTCAAAATGATCATCAGAACGGTAAGCAAAAATCCCAGAACTACACAGAGGGACCTGATGAATGACCTGCAGAGAGCTGGGACCAAAGTAACAAAGGCCACCATCAGTAACACACTACGTCAAGAGGGACTCAGATCCTGCAGTGCCAGGCGTGACTAAATACTTTTTCTCCCCACTGTATGTATGTGTGTGTGTGTGTGTGTGTGTGTGTGTGTGTGTGTATATACACACACACACACACACACACACACACACACACACATACATACATACATACACACATATATGGTCATTCTAATCATTGCTAAAACAACAAATCTTACGGTGACCTAAGACTTTTGCACAGCACTGTATTTCACTCTGCCCTGCTTAATCGTACATGCACAAAACAACTCTTGTGCAGTCAAATCCACCCGAATACAGTCGTTTGCATGGCTGTTATTACTATTTATTGTTATTTAACATATTACTTAAAGGATTACCCACCTCATTCAATCAAATCATTTCACTGGAGCTGTATACACGAATGCTGTCTACTCCTGCTGAGCTATTAATACTAGATTATGGCTGGATATAAATGGACTACTGTATAAGAGTCATACAGCTGCATTCAGAACTGAATAACTTCTAAACAAGGCTTAAATAAATACTATGTCAGATCTGTCAATTCATGCGGAGTGTGGAAAAAATGGCAGCTCCATCCCCACTGCAGTTCATTAGAATAATCGTTTTTATTCCTTGAAAGCATCTCGCCTGGGAAGCTGCAGGTGTTTCCAGCTTCTCACGAGCACTCGGTGTTTCTCTCCGTCGCTCGTTTCTCCCACTATCTTTTTCAGGATGACTCTCTTCAGCGTGACCGTGTCCTTCTCTTTGTCCTCTGCCATGATTATGTCCAGTGTGTCTCCGACTTTGACCTGCAGGTGGAGCCACATGTTAAGAATTACATACGGGCAATTAAGACCACTAAATTGGGAACTACTGTATAAAATGGCAAGTCGACTCACAGTTTTGCTCTTCTTTGTGAGCTTCTGTCCGTTCAGTCTCAGCTTGACGTCATAGAAAGCGTCCTCAATTTTACTGGGAAAGAAGACACGAGTGTAAGACCGAATGATGTGGGAAAGCACAACGGTGTTCCAGGTCGACCTCTACCCTGCACTCACAGGATGGTTTTTCTCTACTGTCACCAAAAAAAGGTAATAAAAAAAAGACACCGATTCTGATTTTCAGTCCGAGATCAAAGAGCAGCATTTTTGAATGAGAAAACAAGGTTAATGTCACACTGGGCCGGAGGAGCTGAACTGGGCAAACTCTGAAAACCCATGAAAGCGCATGGCTTCACCCCAACCTATATAGATAAGGGCTTTAAATAGCAGCAGACATTCAGAAAATGCAGGACAGGTAAGAGGAATCAATATGCATGTACAGTTTACATTTCCAGCATTTAGCAGATGCCCTTACCCAGAGCGACCTACAGCTTATACACCCTTACAATCCAAGCAACGGTGGGTGAAGGGTCTTGCTCAAGACCTTCAGTGGCAGCTTGGCAGACGTGGGATTTGAACCCTGAACTTTCTGGTCCGTAGTCCAGTACCTTAACCACTAGGCTATGCTATGCTGCCACGAACAGCTGATCCCCCCCCCCAAGTTTTCCCAGTCAGGGTTGCATGGGTTGCAGGGCTTAGTCTCAGAGAACTTGGTACAGGTGCCAGTCTATCACACGGTTGGGTAGGGGTTGCTGTTGCAATGCTGGGGGACGATCGTCCGACTGGCCTCTCCTCCCACAGGAACCGCAGTGCCATTAAACGCTCAAGAATTAGCTAAATGTTAACTAAAGCATGCATCCTGTCTTGAATGGGATCAGAACCATTTACCCTCATTTCCACTAAACACAATCTCAAAATCTCATTCACATGCACCAAATGTCATCTGATCAAAATTACTCGTTGTAAAATTGAGTAGCATCCCATGTAGTTAAAACGAGCCCTTTCCGAAGTTTCAGTCGCTGCACTTGAGTATTACTGCGTCTAAAATTATGAGAGTTGCAGCAAAACGTTCTCCAACTGTACACATTAAACAGGTGAGCCTCACAACCCTGTGTCTCAATCTGATTCCTCAAAAAGAAGAACTCACTGTCTGGCGATGTCCAGCCCGGCCCTCATAACCAGGTCGAACCGTAACGACTGCACTGCCTTCTCATAGTCCTTATAGTCCTTTGGCAGGCTCGGGTCCTCCTGAAGTTCGTCCTCGTAGTCGCTGGATTCAGGATCGTCCTCCTCGTCCTCCTCGTCCTCCTCCTGAGCGCGTTCTGCTTGGCCCTTTTTCCTTTTAGAGCTTTTAAACCGGGCTTGCTGATACGTTAAACCCCGGGCAGCGTCTCGAGGCTTCAGAAGTGCTGCCGAACGCTGATACTGAGGGACGTTCGAACCCCAGAGCTGACGGGCGTGTAGAGCACGGGGGCACCACGGTCCCAACCTCTGCCCGTTCCAAGGCGCCAGGGTGTGCAGGGAGTTCAGTTTGCCCAGCTGGCGGAGGGTCAGTGCTTGGACGGACAGACTCTGCATTCTCCTGTAACCACACACACCAGCATTGAGAAGATCAAAATACAACGAAACAGAACAATTGAACGATTAACACATCAGTACGGTTCTGAAACCTTACAAATCACTTATTGGCTTATCTGTAGACGTTTATAACATGTTTTATGCTTCGTTTTAGTGCAGAATATTGTGGAAACGGGTCGTATTTCAGCGAGTTTCCTACAAAACTCGTGTTCTTCAGCAAACCCACTTTGAGCAGGGTATCAATACTTTTGCCAGATACCGTGCATTACCAGTATTTCGTACACATTGTTTGCTGGCTCTTATTCGAAACGTCACCGACTGAAACTAAACAAATGAGGCGACTTGTTTGTTCAGAGACGTCACACCAACGTGAAGTTACGAAAAGCGTACGAACTATTCTTAAAACCTTCGTTTCAACATAGAGAATACATACAACACATTATGTTAAAGAATATTTCTTTCGCTTTTGTAACCTACCTGTAGTAAAACAAAATGGCATAATAAAATGAGCTGTACGGAACACTGTGATAACGTCGTTATGACTAATATGAAACGACAACAGAAAAGTACGTACCTCAACTCAGACAAACAGCCATACATGTACTGAAATAGCAAATTAACGTTGGAAATTGTGACAAATAAATGTAACTAAGAGGATAAAGCAGCAAATACAGAGAGTATTGTCAACGGGCAGTCTCCTGTATGTTTAAAAAAAGAGGTGAACGAACAGAAAGTGTCTCACGGCTAAACATCGCCCGCTAGAGTCTGGAGGTGAAGCGTTAAGCTAGTTCTGCAGAGATCAAATTTCTCTCTTTAATTTTCGATTGTTTCTGTTACAGTAATCTGTTACAAACGTGTACTGTCGATGGGTTGAAGCATTATTACTATTTATAATAAATATTTGTACAATTGGCAGTATTACATGATATAATATAGGCGTAATATGAGACAGCATATTTAAAGCCACCTCACAGTCGTTGCCCATTTTTATCAGCTCCACTTAGCGTTAGGTGCGATTTGTAGTCCTACAACTACAGACTGTAGTCCATCTGTTGCTCTGCATACCTTTGTAGCCCCTTTCACCCTGTCTTTCAATAGTCAAGACGCCACATAACCACAAGAGAGTAGGACACTGATGTGGTGGTGTGTTAGTGTGTTGCCCTAACACGAGTTGAACAGACACAACAGTGCTGCTGGAGTTTTTAAACACTGTGCACACGTCCACTCTACGAGATACACCTACCGTGTTGTTCCACCTTGTGGATAGAAAGTCAGAGACAGTAGCTCATCTGTTGCTGCACAGTTTGTGGTGGTCATCCTCTAGTTCTTCAGCCGTGCTCACAGGACGCTACTGGCTAAATAATTTTGGTTCTAAGTCCAGCAGTGACTGAGGTGTTTATACTGAGATGACAGTAACATGGACTTCAGTCTTCTTATTTAGAAATTTGTTCTCATATTAGCGTATATGTTGTAATATAATTAATAATCGTAACTCTGATTTGCATAAAGCAGGTATGAAGTGAGTAGGAGTTCAGAATCTTGTAGAATTAACCTTGAGTAGACGCAATTCTACTGCTCCACAAGCAGATGGCGACAGACATTTACTTTTATCAAAATCTTGGTCTTCTCAATTCCCCAGGCTCACAACAAACCTCAGTCAAGTGCACAACACCTCCACTGAGGTGAGGATGACGGGACAGCGAGTGCCACCATATAATTTTCTTTATTAAATTCTGACTTTATAACTACATGTCACAGTTGAAATTGTGCCTGCTATCCATATTTGTGAGCCTCTGCCAACTTAAGCATCAGATATCTGTTCTTGGCTGACAAAAGCAGAGCCTAATGTAGTGCTCTGTTGTTGTAGCTCATCCACCTCAAGGTACAAAGTTCAAAGTGCCGCTACTATCGGGCATTGAAATGAAGAGAGGTCACTGTATAAATATTCTGAAATACTTAAAACCACTCCATCTGTAACCAACAACCACATCATGGTCTGTCACTTTTTCTGATCTCATCCATTCTGTTGTTTTGACCTCAGCCCAACCAGGTTCATAATGTGAGGTTCGTAAGTGATGGTTGGATAACTGCGTGGTCATTTTTTAGCCATTTCAAAATATTGTGTCTACTTAATTGCCTGGCACTTCAGCTCCCAAAGCAGCATCCCCATGTCTTTGCTTGATGGTTTCCCAAATCCCCACCCATTTGACGCATTGGCTGGTGGCCTCAGAGGGGAGGAGGATGGACCTTTAAAATAGTTCAGATCTTCAGGTCAGAACTTCAAACAGCTGGAATTCTCAAGACAGAATCCAATAACGGAGTCATGGCATCTTTCTTGTGTGTGTTTGTGTGTTTGCTGTTGATGACGGAGGTGAAGGGAACTTACAGGCAGTATGAACCTTACCAGGACAGATCTGTAGGAAGACAAATGATACACAACAGACCTGCTCATGGAAACAACATCAACCATGGAGGTATGGACGCTATCTCTGAATTAGATTATTGATTATATGGGATGATATGAATCTACATGGTAATATTTATATAATGTGACTAAGAAGCTACTGTTAATATTGTCAAAATTAAATAATCTTAAACAATGTTACACTGTAATGATTAAGTAAAGCAGTTTGGGCTGCTAGACCACCATTAGATTAGCTATACCATTGTTTTAGCAATGGTATAATGACCATATATAATTATTTAGGAATTCCAGTTATTTCACAGATTGTCTTCTTTAATTGTACAGAAAGTAACACAAAGCAATGTGTAGTAGATGCTTGGTTTGTGTTTACATGATTATATGTTAGTCCACCACAGCAGCGCCCTGGGGTTGAGTCCTGGCGGTGCCTTCCAACCAGATCAGGAGTTACATATAGACATCACTATTTGTCTGAGGGAGCTGAGGCTGGTCGGTGAGGTTCAGCAGTGATCCCTACCCAGCCCTGCAATGCAGGCACGCTTACACCTTAAACTCCTACTACCCTGACCAGGAGAAAACAGATTAAAATTGAGAACATATCAAAAACAAAATCTGTAATAAGCTGTCACACATGCAGGGCATCCATAGTCTGGTGCACTACAGATCCAGCCCCATGAGATGAGGAGATCTGAAACTGGTTCACTGCAAGGTAGAAACTTAGGAACACTGACAGAACTGGAATGGGACCAGATACAAGACTTCTCGCTGGTACAAAATCCGAAGACGACTTGAGTCCTCACCATCTCAAAACACCATTCAAACCTCACCAGAGGTGGGATACGAACCAAGGAGGCTCAACACTGAAGACCAGCACTCTGAGTATTTCGGATTCGAGCAGTAACTGTGTGTTAAAGTGGTTTAACTCTGCTACTAGGGAATGGGGTGGACCCTGGCACATACAGGTGTTGTGTCAGCTCCGGTTCTGTCCCCCATTCATTTAGCCAATTGGTTCTTAGCAACACGTCTAGGTAATGTTTTAAACTCATATTGTGCTTTGCTCATACATACTGCTAGCTGCTCTGTAATATCGGCAGCTTGCTCGTGCTCTGGTCAACAGTCAACTCATTTTCATTTTCCTCCCTCTCTCCAGTACGCCATAGTGAAATGCAGCCATGGTCATGCTTCCTGGCTTAATCCTCAATCATTCCCTTGTTTCTCTTTCTCTCCTATCTAACCCTTCTAAGCTCACACTGTTAATCCCAGGTTTTATGGCCACTACCATCATCAGCCGCTCTGGAGGTTACCCCTGGTTCCCCACCACCATCCGGTCTTGCCTGTTCAGCCCAGGTTGCGTCCAGCTGTACCAGTGCTTCCATCAACTCAAAAGGTAGCCAAGCCATGCAACAAAGTGCCAACTCAAGTGCCCATAACAGCCTTAACGACAGAAGCAACAACAGTAAGAACAACAATAACCACTACTATGGTTCCTACAACAAAAAATAATACAACTATGTCCACTACAGCTCCTACCACAACAATCACAACGACGACCACTATGTCACCCAAGACATTTCCAACTCATCCTCCGCTTGTCAGTGCTGCCACTGCTTCCACTCCTGCACCTCCCACCTATGCAGGTAGACTCATCCTCAACTTCTTCATCCACAGACAAGATGAGCTCCATGAGGGCCACACTTTCCACCTAGAACTCATCTGTCCATCTCTCACACTTTCATTCTAGGTGATTGTCTGAGAGATGATGTCTGTAGAGGTTTTAGTCATCCAGTTGTATTATTAAAATCTTTAATATTGTCTTTCTCCAGTGAAGTTCTTTAGGTCTTTGAATTCATAACCCTAACCCTAGCCTACCACCGCAGAGACCTGGGTTCAATCCAAGTGATTCCTTCCAGCCAGGTACATTTAGTGTAATTTACTAAGAAATTGGGAATTAATGGCCTTGCTCAAGGATCCAACAGTGCCAGCTTGGCACAGGTGGGATTTGAACCCTGAACCTTCTCTTCTATAGTCCAGTACCTTAACCGCTAGGCCACCACAGTCCATACCTTGACAGAGATGAGATTTGGACCTGGGCACGCTATCTACTAAGCTAGTCTGCTTCATATCCCATCTCTGGCAAGGTGATATCTGACGATTATGAAGATGCATTTGATGTTGAATATAGATTACTGTCACCCAAAATCCAGACATCTGTCCCTGGCAACAAAAATCCGAAGCGGTTCCTGGCAATGGTAAATCCAAAGTATAAATCAGTATGAGTATATGTGCCCTTGATGTACTGGGGAAATGCAGCACAGCTGAGCATCGACAAAGTGGATTAAATTGACTTGGGTTCAGAGTACTTCATCAGTCTTGGTCACCCTCTTTGTTCCTCCTATTAATATTTCAGCACAAATCCAGTCACTGATACATGCATCACCACAGCGTTCAACAGGTAATTACATATCACTGAGACTTTCATGTTTCCATTTGCCCTTCACTATTAAAAGAACAGCATTTATGAACTTTTTTTGTAATGATCAGTTTAATGTATTTGCAATCTGGCTCCAAGTGCATCAGTATTAGCTAGATACAATAATGTTATCTTGTTGTTATATACAGTGGTGCTTGAAAGTCTGTGAACCTTTTAGAATTTTCTATATTTCTGCATAAATATGACCTAAAACATAATCAGATTTTCACACACGTGCTTAAAGTAGATAAGGAGAACCCAGGTAAACAAATGGGACAAAAATATTATACTTTGTAATTTATTTATTGAGGAAAATGATTCAATATTACATATTAGTGAGTGGCAAAAGTATGTGAACCTCTAGGATTAGCAGTTCATTTGAAGGTGAAATTAGAGGCAGGTGTTTTCAATCAATGGGATGACAATCAGGTGTGAATGGGCACCCTGTTTTATTTAAAGAACAGGGATCTATCAAAGTCTGCTCTTCACAACACATGTGTGTGGAAGTGTATCATGGCACGAACAAAGGAGGTTTCTGAGGACTTCTGAAAAACAGCTGTTGATGCTCATCAGTCTGGAAAAGGTTACAAAAACATCTCTAAAGAGTTTGGACTCCACCAATCCACAGTCAGACAGGTTGTGTGCAAATGGAGGAAATTCAAAACCATTGTTACCCTCCCCAGGAGTGGTTGACCAAGAAAGATAATAGTTGGCGAGGTCACAAAGGACCCCAGGGTAACTTCTAAGCAACTGAAGGTCTCTCTCACATTGGCTAATGTTAATGTTCATGAGTCCACCATCAGAAGAACACTGAACAACAATGGTGTGCATGGCAGCGTTGCAAGGAGAAAGCCACTGCTCTCCAAAAAGAACATTGCTGCTCGTCTTCAGTTTGCTAAAGATCACGTGGATAAGCCAGAAGGCTATTGGAAGAATGTTTTGTGGATGGATGAGACCAAAATAGAACTTTTTCAAAACAAAAAAAAGCGCGTTATGTTTGGAGAAAGGAAAACGCTGCATTCCAGCATAAGAACCTTATCCCACCTGTGAAACATGGTGGTGGTAGGATCATTTTAACACATTTTAAATTATTATAGAATTTGCAAGTATTTTTTGTGTTTGTGAGAAACATCTTACTATGTGACTTTTTCCTTTCAATGTGATGGGCGTATTCCTTGGATGTGCATTATGTATAAACACAGTATATTCACGGTAATATTGTAATATTACACTGTACACTGTAATAATATTAGAATTTAAGGAATTTACATAGCAAGACTTCCAGAACATGACTACTGCTCTACAATATTTTACTGCATAGATCATATATCTGTTATATATGTTTATGTGTATCTACTGTATATTGCATTTGAGATTTCTCTTTCCTGAAGAAATGATTCATCTAGTGGACTGGTCTAAACATCTGAAAAGGTGACTGCCCATTATGGATAGCATCAGCATATAAACAGTGGGGGGTTTAGTTGGGTGTGTGGGTGGTGTGGTGTGGAGGGTGCACTTTTTCCCATGAGCCCCTACCCCTGGAAGTGTCTACGCATGGTCCTGGCACACACTCATCAAATAATTACGCTAACATAATTTTTCCTTTCAAATTTAGCACAGCTCCTGATTACGTCAGCTACCTTCCTGGGATTTTTTTTCAGATACAATGCCAAGGCTGCCCATGGATTACCTTGGACTGCAACTGCTTTTGAAAAATCTTACAGCTGCCTGAATTGTAGGATAAATGTCGGCTATGCTAAGAGCTAATGAAAAATCTAACAATACGGTTTGCGTTAGTTTTGCTGACTCCATTTAATGCTAGACAATAAGTTTCATTGAGTTAATTGGTTCTGATTGTGCCTTGTGTGTATAACAACTCTGTAGCTCCAGCAAAGGTGTGCAAGAGCCGCCCGCTGGACCTAGTGTTCATCATCGACAGCTCTCGCAGTGTCCGTCCTGCTGAGTTTGAGAAGGTCAAAGTGTTCCTCTCGGACATGATGGACTCTCTGGAAATTGGCACCAATGCAACACGCGTCGGTTTGGTCAACTACGCGAGCACAGTCAAGATCGAGTTCTTACTGAAGACGTACTTCAGAAAAGCGGATCTCAAACGCGCTTTCTCTGTCATCGAGCCGCTCTCAACGGGCACAATGACTGGCCTGGCTATCAAGACAGCTGTGGAGAGGGCGTTCACTGAGGAGTCCGGTGCCAGACCATCAAGTAGGAACATCCCCAAAGTGGGCATCATCGTTACAGACGGGCGGCCGCAGGACAAAGTGGAGGACGTGTCAGCTTCAGCAAGAAGAGCTGGGATTGAGATATATGCCATTGGTGTGGACCGGGCTGATATGCAATCTCTCCAAGCGATGGCGAGTCAACCACTGGAGGACCATGTGTTCTATGTGGAGACGTACGGTGTGATTGAGAAACTCACATCCAAGTTCAGAGAGACTCTCTGTGGTAAGATCTATACAGGAATGCTATTTCTACCAGAATGGGTGTAAATATGTTAGCTTTGCTCCTTAAATTCATCTTTTCTTAAATACTCATGGGGGGCTCCAAGGAAAAAAGGTTGGGAACCACAAAAAACAATTAATATTACCATTTATTGGGACTACGCAATATATCTTATGTTTAATAATGAGAGTAATGACAAGATTATTCCTTCTCGTTTGCTTATGGTAACCATTGAAAATAACCCAAGCAGAACAAAAAGATTTGGTCACATAATTCATGCAGGAGTTGCTAATTCTCCTAGTCATTGTTGTTCTCAGGTGTTGGTGCATGCAGCCTCGGACACGACTGTGAGCACACATGCGTGAACAGGAACAGCTCTTACTACTGCAAATGCAGGGAAGGATATGTGCTTAACCCTGACAAGAAAACATGCTCACAGGCCAAGGGTTTGTCATTATACATTCGACACACACCATGACTGAGATTGTGGTTGTGTTTACATGCAGAACAGCTTGAAATGTTCACACTAACTACTTCCAGTCACAGCAGACTAGCCAAAAGCAATGTCTATAATGCAGTTTAGTATGTCAGTGGTATGTATTTAGTCACATTGACTTGCTAAAGGCCTAGTTAGCTATCCAGCTAAGTATGATTATGAATTAGCTAGCTTGTTAAGTAGCTAGCAGCAATGAAGTCGCACTGGGTGTTTAGTTTACTGGCTATTTAGTTGTCTCATAAGGTTAACATTAAAGCAAATGTTCAATAGTATGCATGACATTGGGAAAGCAATTGAATTCTATTTTGTCTAAACTGCTTAAGCTGTGGTTGATTTAGGGTAATAAATAATCAAACATTCCAATCAGACATTGTGATATACATCAAACTGTAATTACAGATATTCAACTGTGAATTGATGACTTAATTGAGTCCAGCCTTGTATAAAGGTTTTTGTTTTCATTTTGTTCAGAGGTACGTAGTGAATTGACGGAGAATGCGTGCATGTGTGAAGCTCAGATTGCTTTCCAGAAGAAGGTCCATCACATTATCAAGGAGATAAATGGCAAATATATCCTTTCATGTCACTGACAATGGTCAAGTCAAGTCAGGAGTATTTCTATAGCGCTTTTTATAATGGAGAATTGTCTCAAAGAAACTTTACAATTTTAGATCATCTTCTAATATCTACGGCCAATCCCAAATTGAGCAAGCCTAGGGCGACAGTGGCAAGGAAAAACTCCCTAAGTGTTATGAGAAAGAAACCTTGGGAGGACCAAGACTCAAAAAGGGACCCAACCTCCTAGGGTGGCGTAGATGATGAATGTAAGAAAATTAAGTACATTTCCATCTTTATCACTACATCAACACATATGTAATGTACATGTGTCAGGTAACATCATATCTCCAGGAAGCTGAACTGGCTAAGTAGGTGTGAAAAATGAACGAGTAAATGAATGAACGAATGCATTTGAAGTAATTATTTTAATGTTATTTCACTTATCTGGTTTTCCTTGACCTTTCACACTGGATGATCTGACAAGAAGATTTGAGCAGACCCGGACACGTTGATTCAAGAAAGACAACAGCAAATGACATCAGTTTTTACCCATTAGTTTTCATTAAGATTTTTAGCTCATCATATTTTGGTTAACCCTTTTAGGTGGCGTAAACATTGTTGTCATCCTTATGTGATCCAAGTACCTGATTTTTATGGCATGCAATACTATTAAAAAACTACAAAGAGATATAATTGAGTATATATCAGTCCATGCTTAATTCATACATATATTTTTTTTACAAAAAAAAAAAGTTTTGGAGAACCATATAAAGTTTTTGATAAGGAAAATACTATTTGTTTAAATCTAACGTTGTATGATGCTACCTTTATTATAGATTTGTTGTACAGATTTTAGTTAGGTAATAAAAATGGCTTGTAAAACTTTTGTCTGTTGAGTTCAATTCAACTGCTGAAATAACTTTAAACAGTTCCAGGCACCTACATCACAACTGTGTCGCATATTCAACTGAAAGATTGAGGGTTCAAATTCCACCTCTGCCAAGCTGTCACTGTTGGGTCCTTGAGCAAGGCCCTTAACCCACAATTGCTTGGATTGTAAGACTGTATCAATTGTAAGTCTCTCTGGATAAGGGCATCTGCTAAATGCTGTAGATGTAAATGTAATACATTATTAACACTTTGGCAGCCCTAATATATGTATACTGTGTATGAAAAGCTGAACCCCAAGCGGCACAGTAGTTAGCTCTCACAGATCCAGATATCCGGGTTCAAATCTTAGGTTTGCATTTAGCAGATGCCCTTATCCAGAGCGACTTACAATTGATACAATCTTACAATCCAAGCAATTGTGGGTTAAGGGTCTTGCTCAAGGACCCAACAGTGGCAGCTTGGCAGATGTGGGATTTGAACCCCACACTTTTAGGTCCATAATCCAGTACCTTAACCACTAGACTACCACAGTCCGCAATATTGGCCTCTGTTGTTTTTTATGTTTTTTATGTCTGCTTGGGTTTCTTCCAGGTACTCATCCAAAAGACATGCGTTATGTAGTTCGGTGTCTCTGAATGTTTCCCAGTATTAGTCAGTGAGAAAGTTTTTGTGTGCGTGCCCTGCAATAGATTGGTACCCTGTCCAGGGCTGGTTCTCACCTTACAACCTGTCCTGCAATCTAAGCTGTGGTGCGGAACTGGACTAAGCAAGTAAAACTGAGTAAGTGTATTGTTTAGCCATTAGTTGACTCCCAACAACAGACTGTACAAACAGTAATGTGGCCCTCGTGTGACATTCCTACTCTAGACAGAGATCCCAGGGCAGACCCACCACCCACTGAAGGACTTTTCTCAAAGTTGGCTGGAGAATGTAGTTGGTGCAAGAATCTGTAGATTTGGTGCCACCTTCAATCTCACTAGAAGTAAACTGGTACTGAGACACGTTGAATACCACATTCGGGGATTCGAAGATGCTGAAAATACATAATATCTTATACACATTGTAAATGTGTTGACATAACGTAGGTATTTAGTCTGAAATATGTTTTTCGACATTAACGTAGTTATTTACAATGACAAATAACCAAAGGCGCCATTGTTGAGCGGGGTAGCTTCTCCTGGAGCGACGTCACTTCCGTTTGCTCGTTCCCTAGTAACCGAGCAAGCCATTAGTTTCTCGTACACAAATATATCTGTAAACGCGACCAGTTTTATATTTTCCATGAATTATCCTCATATTGTATGAACTTATATTTATTATAACATATGTTCAAGCATAAACAACGAGTTTCGCGTGCAACGTTTGTAAGGAGAATCGTTTTTTAATCGTTTGTTCGGAGCGCAGGTACGGAGCAAAGCTAACGGCGCTAGCAGCGATGTTCATTTACCTCAGCAAGAAGGTAACGGGCTGGTTTTTATGAAATAAAAATGTAATTTCTTGTGTTGAGTTGCTGGTATGTTTCTATGCAGCCTGTTTTTATGCGTTTATACCATTAATGTGACAAATTGCTGAAGCAGTAACAGCGGAAAAATTGTGTCCGGAGAAAGTTTAGCGTAAGTGTGTATTTACTTCTAGTTAATGTGTGCGGATTAACGTGATGGTGTTCTTGGTACGGTTTAATGTTACCTTCACGGTGCTACGTACTGTGTCAGACCTACCATGCAGGTTGTTTATCATTGCGTTGTGTAAGACAGTGGTGGCTCATTGGTTAAGGGTCACTAGTCAGTAGACTATGCGTTCAAATCCCAGCTCCTCAAGTCCCTTTAACTAGTCAGTTCAGTTGTAAGTCGCTCTGGGTGAGAACATTTGCTAAATGTTGTAGGGTACATGTTTATGTTTACCAGTGCATTTTGTAACTCGGAGCTTATCCCCAAATTCTGAGGGTGCATGCGAGCATGTACCCCCATCGGGCCTAGGTAGGTGCTGATATTGCAACTCTACAGTTCCTCAGACACGGTCATGTGAACAGCAGTCCATTTGGTTCTTAGCTGTGAAGCCAAGTGGACCACAGAACGAACCACAGACTTGCTGTACTGAAACTGTGTAACAACGCCCTAAGACCATTTTGTCTACTGTTTGCTGGATTACTGTAAAAGTTTTACATGGTCTATGGCAGTGGTTCCCAAAGTTTTTGACCTTGGAGCCCCCCCATGAGTGTCTATGAAAAGTTGGTCCAATATTTATTTTCGGATACAGAAAAAGACATCTTTGGTAGCTCATCCAGTTTCTACCTAGTGCTTGATTTAAAACGTCCATATGTTTTATCTGCAGATTGCCATTCCCAACAACACCAAGCTGAAGTGTGTGTCATGGAACAAAAATCAGGGTTTCATTGCTTGTGGAGGAGATGAGGGCCTGCTCAAGGTCCTCAAGCTGGAAACTCAAACAGGTACGAACACATGCAACTCAGAAAAGTTGAAAGAGCTCAAAATGTTCTGTACAGAGGAATGGGCTGCAATTCTTAAAAAACAGTGTGTAGCACTGATCAACAAATGATTTGCTGCACAATTTGCAAATTGCTGCCTTGGATTAATCTGTATCGTACCATTTCAACATTGCAGATGATGCCAGGTTGAAAGGTCTCGCTGCACCCAGTAACCTGTCGATGAACCAGACACTCGAAGGACACAGCGGTAAGACAAAATCCCTGTAGATCCCAGTGGTTCAGAGCTGGGTCAGTAATCACTTTTCACCTTTTGGTTTGTGGGACTAAAGGTTAAGGTACTGGATTCTGGAGCAGAAGGTTGAGGGTTCAAATCCCACCTCTATGAAGTCGCCACTGTTGGGTCCTTGAGCAAGTCCCTTAACCCACAGATGCTTGGATTGTAAGACTGTATAAGTTGTAAGTCGCTCTGGATAAGGGCATCTGCTAAATGCTGTAAATGTAAATGTGTATGACTTTCCACTACTTATGTACGTGGACTGTGGTAGCCTAGCTGTTAAGGTACTGGACTATGGACCAAAAGGTCCAGGGTTCAAACCTCTGCCAAGCTGAAACTGTTGGGTGAGCAATGAAGCAAATGTTGAACTTCAAATGTCTCGTAGATCGTCAACTGCATTTGATATAAGAGCAAAGTTTTGTTATCTTGATTTTTCCACTCAACCTTTACGTAAATATTTATAATACTGTTCATGTTTATGTTTTGTATTCCACAGGTGCGGTACAGGTCGTAACATGGAATGAACAGTATCAGAAACTAACTACCAGTGACCAGAATGGCCTCATTATAGTGTGGATGCTCTATAAGGGTGAGCTATCATTATATTTAATACTCTGAACCGTACCTGGTTGAACTGGTTTGTTCAGGTAGGTATTATAAGGCTTAGTGTTAGGACAGTGTGTGTTGATGTGACTTAAACCAGCTTCATGGTTCATATGGCACCTTGTACTGTGTGATAATCAGGCTCCTGGTATGAGGAGATGATTAATAACAGGAATAAGTCAGTGGTGAGGAGTATGAGCTGGAACGCTGATGGTGAGAAGATCTGCATTGTGTACGAAGATGGTGCTGTTATTGTGGGATCAGTGGATGGTAAGTTTGGAGATGCATTGTATAAGACTTTGTATGTAACTGATATAAGAGATCCTTTAACTATTATTTGCAATTTGGGTAAATAATGTATTTTATCCTTTAATGTGTTTTTGTGTCTGTGTGAAGATATTTGTAAAGTGGGCGGACAGATCCAGCTCTCACCCCCAGGATAATTTGTGCCTCCCTCTCAAACAAGCATAACGTGTCAGTGAACCGTGAGAGCGGGGCTTAACAATATCAGAGAATTGATTGAGCTGGACTTCACTCTCCACTGAACCATGAGAGTCAGACTTAACTATGCCGGTGAATTGACTTCAAAAGCATTGTGGTTCAGCACTGTAAACTTGCACACTGTCACTGCCCACTCTGGTTCATACCTGCTTCCAGTAAGGTGAGATTTCAGTTGCAGCATTGAGGCTGGACTGTGATGACCTAATGCTTAAGGTACAGGACTATGGACCAGAAGATACAGGGTTCAAATCCCACTTCTGCCAAGCTGCCACTGTTGGGTCCTTGAGCAAGACCCTTATCCCATGACTGCTTGGATTGTAAGGTTGTTACAGTGTTTATCTCTGGATAAGGGCATCTGTTAAATTCTGTACCTGCTTTCTTGGGTTACACAGGCATCGTGAAGTCTCACAGATAACTGGCACTGAACTCTTAAGTCCATGCTTCTTTGCGCTCTGTCGTAACAGAGGTTCCGAAGTCCAGGGGTGCCCTCACATTACAATTCTGAACATAAGAATGTTTATCTACAATGACAAGAACTACCCTATCATGTCCTTGATTTGTCAAGAAATCTATAAACCTAACAACTGACCTGAAAAAAGTTGTTTGGTGTCACTTGAATGTTCCTGACAACTAAAGGGAGGCTTATCGCTGTCTGCTTACTGTGCAAACTGCATGACATTGGCTTCCGCCCGTTCTTGCTTTTTAATTTGTGCTGCAGCTCTACTCTGCTTGTCTCGGTGCTGTAGGGAACAGGATCTGGGGCAAAGAGCTGAAGGGGATCCAGC
>JAJAGP010000924.1:0-190000 GCA_025084515.1 Ancistrus triradiatus | reverse complement strand
ACTTTGGATCCCATTGTGTGTCCTAAGGAGAAGCACTATAAAATGATCCCATCTGCTTCCATAAACAGTATGTGCTATTAAAAAAAATTATTTTGACTAAAACTTTTGAAGTGTAAAAACCATCAGAAGTTCAGAGTTTATTTCTCCTTCCCAAGAATGCCAAACAGAAAAGGAACAAAAAAATACAATGAAGCAAAAAAATAATAACTGAATAACTAATTACCGCCATATATAATATGGATATTATTACCAGTGGGAGCATGACTAATATTTACAGCAATAAAAAAATCAGGATCAAGATGCTGACTGTAGACATTTTCAATACAGAGCGGTAACCAGTGAGAGTTAACCTGTGTTTTTTTTTTGCAGTATGTTTTAGTGTTATGTAACTCCATTGGGACTCCACTAGACTCCAAATACATCGACCTCGGTGAGACTGCAGTGTTCATCAACTTATTCCTGCTTTATTTTGAGAGTATTACATTTATTGTTGCATTTGTCTTATTGCATTTGCAGTTCTTGAGCGCACACAGTAGTGCTCTCACATATCTAATTGTGATTCATTGCATTTGCTTGCTCGTATTTGACGCTAATCATTATTTTTCATTACAAAGCCTTACAAGAGCTTCAACAGAATGCACTTATTACTTTTTAATAACTCAATAAACATAAAAACACAACAGCGATTACCGGAATGAGTAATATTTACCTTCTTAGGCACCAAAGGTGCCTAAGAAGGTAAATATGTTGCTTTAGTAAAAGTATCATTGTGTATCATTTGCTGTTGCACAGTATTGAGAAACGTGTGTAACCATCCCTAACTCTGCTCCTTATAGGCCACTGGTTCTGTGTAGTGTGTATACTGTTGGGAGTTGTAAATATGGAACAGTTTCAGACAAAGCTCATAAATATGGGTGCCTCATATTGTCGGCGGCGAAAATGAAATTGCTGCATCACTGCACAGCTACAAAGCCACATAAATAAAGGTGTCAGACACCCAGTGTCACCGGAGTGGCACTCTCATACTTCCTGCTCTTTGTATTCGTAATAGAATTGATTTGTAATGAAAAACGTATTCAATTATTAGAAAAGCAAACACAAAATAGAAGTATTTTCACTAGTGGTCTCAAACTTTTGGTCCCCACTGTATCTAAACTTTCTTTTGTACAAGTTCTCTTGTGCTTCAACAGTGTTGAACCCCTTGAAAATATATTTCAAATAAACAATTGTTTGCGCTATTTGACTGTAGATTGTGCTGGTTGTTACCATTTTTTCCACATCTACGATTTCCAATGTCCATTCAAAACGCATTTAACCCCCAAATAATGGGGTTAGGGAATCGCTCCACCCCAAAATGTTGTCCAATGCTAATCAGTTTTAATATGATTTATTTTTAAATAATACTCAGTCCTAATTTGGAATACTGCATTTATTTATTCTTACTGCCAATGTCAAATCAGCTTTTTTTTGTGTCACACACCAGCTACTGAAGCTATAAATGTGGTCTCCTGAGCAGACATTCTCACTTCCAGAGTCCCCATCGACTTTTTAAAGACATTGTGCTAAATTCCTCCCTCTGTGCTCAGTCCACATCCCATACATTCCCTAGGCTTTGCTCGAGAGCTACAGTGGATGTGGGCAGAACAGTAAGCAAAATAGATTGTGTAACCAGACTGAGACTTTGATTTGTAATCCTCTGTTTCAGACCCTCTGTTTGTAACCATGACAAAGACTCACGTCCTTGCCGCATCCAAGGATGCCTTTTACGTCTGGCAGTACCGTGTGGCCAAGAAGCTGACGGCTCTAGAGATCAACCAGGTCACCAAAACAAAAAAGGAGGGCCGGGAACGGTCAGTAGGTGTCTTTTTCTGCAACGATACCTTGCATGTTGTTGCAACATGAACTAGCCAAGGTACCTGAAAGAACGTGTGTTAAAACAAACCGGGGTTTGAGCGCCGTCACTGACTGAACAACTAAGACGTACTTGTTGTTTCTTTCTACCCTTTCTGTCTGTCTGTCAGCAGTGTGAGACTGACCACAGGTCTATAGAACTTCATTTATCTGTTTGTAGACTGACCCACCCACAGAAATGTAATGTTCTGCCAGCGACTTCCCTTTACGCAAAGCAGAGCACAAGTACAATGAAGGCTCTTACTCTTCATTAGTCTCACCTTAATGTAGCTTCTGGCAGAGTCACATTTACAGACTTCAATTATTTAATTGGGACTGGTGCATGTTCTTCTCTAGAGAACGGCACTCTAGTAAGAAGCTAGTAAGAAGTTGGGTCTGCATCTGCTTTAATATTTTGTTAAAGCCTGTCATCCATGTCCTGAATAGTTTGGGGTGATGTGTTGGTACAATGATAGTTAATGATCTTGGTCATTGCTGAAAAAATGGAAAGAGCTCATGTTCTTCCTAGTGATAAACAAACCACTCTTATGAGTATATATGGTGGAATTATCATTGAACATTGGAATATCATCTGAAATGATTGTTGGGGGACTGAACGGAGATTTTGGATACAGGCTGTGCAGCTTACCAGGGATTTTTATATGTAATGGGCGAACAGGTTATATCAGATGTCTTTATCCTCTGACTTCCATTCGTAATGACAAACAGGAATCATTTACATTAGGGACGACATTAACCTTTGTATTAGTGCCATATTCTGGCAAAAATATTCCGTGAATCTTTCGATATCCTCAGATCATTTAGATCCTCAGACTTTATGTTCAGCTCAGCAAATATGGTGATGCTTTAACATTAAATGCCATATCTAAATTAGTCTATTTCTTTTCATTTCAAAGTCAGCAAAATGCTCTCTCTTGTCCAACCGGCAGGGTTTTCCATGTCGATGAGTCTCCGAGTGGACACACCGATGGGACCAAAGACCTCACTGTAAGTGACTAATACAGTGAGAATCCTTACTGTGCAGCTAATAAAGATCTATTCACCAGAACATGCTATTATATTTGTTTGTTAAAGAATTAGTTAAGCTAATAAATTCCACATTAGAAGCCAATCCATTGCAGGGCGCACCCACACACACAGGAACATTTTAGAGACACCGACTGACCTAACGCATGTCTTTGAAATGTGGGAGGAAACCCACACCTGCTTACTTCAAATGATCTCACACAGGGTGCAGGAAATATGCAAGTAAATGACAGTGTGCTGCTTTTATATCTTTCAGACAACCAGAGATCCCATCTGTTGCATCACAGCATCAGACAAAACCCTGATAGTGGTGAGTATAGACTTCTATTGCTGATATGATATGATTTCTTGTTTACTCCTACGTCATGTCAATTTCTACACCGTGCGTTTGTATGTACAGGGGCGCGAGTCTGGCATCTTGCAGAAATACAGTTTGCCCAACGTTAGCCCTCTGCAAAAGTTCTCTCTGAGCTGCCGGCCGTATCAGCTTTCTCTTAACTGCAATTCCAGGTGTGTACACTCCCGAAAACGTACTAATAATGTACCAAATAGAATGCCAGGGGAGGGAGGCATCAAACTGTATGACCTGGGGTGACTTCAGCCACTAGAGCCTCTTGTATTTTATGTTTAAATGAGTTTGTTCATTGCAATCACCTGTGCTTTACTGATTCCTTGTTGTAACTGTGATGCATGCGGTGTTCCGGTCTTATTTTGCTCAATGACGCCGTTTCTCCAGCCGCCTGGCCATAATCGACATGACTGGACTACTGACTTTCTTTGATGTTGAACCACGCGGTGTATCCGGAGACGCAGAGGAAGTGGCGTCAGCCGGAGATCCGTCCAAATTCGAGCGTAAAGACGTTTGGGATATGAAATGGGCCAATGACAACCCCGACCTGTTTGCCATGATGGAAAAGACCAGGATGTACGTCTTCAGAAATCTGGACCCAGAGGTGAGAGGTTAATGTTACAGGGTTTTTTTAGTAAAGGGCGCAGCCTAGTCAAACTGTTTGTCCTTTTTAAACAGGAGCCAATTCAGACATCTGGGTTCATCTGTAACTTTGAAGATCTGGAAATCAAATCTGTACTCTTGGATGAAATTATGAAGGTATATATATACACACCTGTTGTTGTATTGTGGGGGCACCACTGGGTTATATTGTTATATTGTAAATTAAGGTGAATTACGCACTGACCCTTATTGCGTTCATCTCCCAGGATCCTGAGCGGCCAAACAAAGATTACCTGATTAACTTCGAGATCCGTTCTCTGAGAGACAGCAGGGCACTGATTGAGAAAGTGGGAATTGAAGATGCTTCACAGTTTATAGAGGACAACCCTCACCCACGCCTCTGGTACATCTACTTGCTGTTAGTGATTAGAAAGGGTGGATGTAGGGTGGGGCGGTATGAAGGTATATACTGGCTCCGGTAGAGATATGGCTATATAGTTACAGAAGACCTAAACAAAATTCATATGCAGTTTTCTGGCTGAAATGATGTCATATTTACTCTTTTGTGTGTCAAAGCCTCTGGGCTTGTCAGTCAGAGTGAAGGGGCGTGGCCTCTGTCAGTCACAGTGAAGGCTTAGAACTGTGACGCAAGAGTCTGGTGCAACCAAGATCTGAGTTTAGACTGTGGGCTCAGACTGTAAACGATATACACTCCATACGGAGCGACCACCATCAGAGACCCAGCATGTAAAGATTTATGTGACTGAACTGGACTGGGAAAAAGTCCAAGTGTACATTCCACTTTAGCAGACCTTATCAAGGTGCCTACTTTGTTCAGTGAAGGCCCTTTGCTGTTAGTGATCAGAAAGGGTGGATGTACAGTGGTGCTTAAATTTGTGGACCCTTTCTGTATTTCTGCATAAATATGACCTAAAACATCATCAGATTTTCACACAAGTCCTAAAAGTAGATAAAGAGAACCCAGTTAAACAAATAAGACAAAAATATTAGTCTTGGTCATTTATTGATTGAGGAAAATTATCCAATATTACATATTAGTGAGTGGCAAAAGTATGTGAACCTCTAGGATTAGTTAATTTGAAGGTGAAATTAGAGTCTATCAATAGGATGACAATCCGGTGTGAGGGGGCACCCTGTTTTATTTAAAGAACAGGGATCTATCAAAGTCTGCTCTTCACAACACATGTTTGTGGAAGTGTATCACTTAGGCACGTCGGTTATTTCATTCAGATGGTAATGCATCAACAGTGCTTATGTTCTCAAAATATCTCTACTAACCCCTAACATTCTTCTATGTTTGTTATTGTTGGCACTACTTTATTCAAAAGAACTTTGAGTTTATTTAGGGAAGAAGAAGGAGGAGGAATTTCATTAGACTAAACTGCAGGGATTTTGATTTCTCATGAAATACTGTATCTGTACTGGACTTTCTTCTGGAAGTCCAGTTCAGTTCCTGGAGAGGGAGAGCCTGTGGGTTCTATCTGTGTAGAATTCTGGTCAGGCAGCTCTCTATGAACTTCTGCCCTTAGGATACGATTAAAGAGTCCTGCCAAGTCTGGCTAGCGCCGGCACCTCTGCTAGCGGTGTGTTAGTGGTGTGTGAGCCGTGTGTGAATGCGGCAGTGGCTGTTGAGAATTTCTATCGCTTCAAATCTGTGATACTCCAGATACTTCTCACAGCTCAGAGAGGAATTTCAGAGCTTTCTGGAGAAAGAGAGTGCCTTGTTCAGTACTTTCTGCTCTGCACACTCAGCCGCTAAAGAGAGACACTTGTTTAGAGTGGGCTTTAATGAACTGTGGGGATATCTAAGACTAGAGTTTGTGAACTTAACATGGCAACATTCTAAACAGTCATTTTGGTTAGTCTAAAGAGGCTGATCGCATATCCAAACCACAGATTTTACTAATTACATTTTACTAATTGAGCTGTTTTTTAAAATGCTATTTTCACTTTGATGTTGAGTGATATATTGTGTGAATACAACTGGGAACTTTAACGTAATGTGACAGAAGGTAAGGATTTGGATAACCACATAATCATAACCACACCCCCTCCATGGTCTGATCGGTCGCCTCACGGAACCAATCAACCAATAAAACAGGTTTATGTGCCAACAGATTTTGTCGCCTAACTCCATTTGGCATCAACAGGACTGAAAGGGTTTAAAAAAAGGCAATTCTAACATTTTTCACAAAGTGTCACGATACAAAGTATGATTTTACATAATACCTGTGTTGCAGAAATTTACTCTGAACTTCCCTTGTCTCCAGTAAACTTGTGCTATTTTGACATTTTCAAAACCAGTCCACTGACAGTAATGGTTATTAGCTTTATTGCCACTGCGCATTTGAATGCCCGTCTCCGTTACAGGCGTCTGTTGGCAGAGGCGGCGCTGCAGAAGCTGGAGCTGAAGATGGCCGAGCAGGCCTTTGTGCGCTGTAAAGACTATCAGGGCATTGAGCTGGTGAAGAGAGTGGCCAAGCTGCAGAGCGAGAACATGAAGCAGGCAGAGGTCGCTGCGTACTTCGGCCGCTTTGAGGAGGCCGAGAGGATGTACCTGGACATGGACCGCAGGTGCGCACTCACCGCTCAACTGAAATGCTTCCGACTGCCAGAATTTGGACGTTGTCATATATGTATATGAACCCAACATAGCACTGACATTAGAATGTGCAGCCTTACAGAACAACACCAAGGTTTGGAGGGAAACGATCTGTAGTAACAGCTTTACTTGTTAGAAGTCATAAAAATGAAATGCAGCCGTGTGCACAGGCTTACTCTCTGTGTGTCTCAGGGACCTGGCAATTAGCCTGAGGATAAAGCTTGGTGACTGGTTCAGGGTGCTGCAGCTGTTACGGAGCGGGTCAGGAGACTGTGACGACGCCCTGCAGGAGCAGGCTTACAACGCCATCGGCGATTACTTCGCAGACAGACAGAAATGGTACAGACAGTGAGAGTTTCACTGCCCCTTATTCATCACTAATATCAGTCAATACCATTCGACATATCCAGATGACCCTGAGGTCTTGTCGTTGAGCTTTTGGACCTGACTGTGTGTGATTAGTAATATTTGTCTGTGCTCTGTTTAGGCTAAATGCAGTGCAGTACTACCTGCAGGGCTGTAATCAGGAGAGACTGGCCGAGTGTTATTACATGCTGGAAGATTACGAGGGTTTGGAGAAGCTTGCTAATGCTCTACCAGAAAATCACAAACTACTTCCGGTAACTTCACATCCTGCTTTACGTGGTCTGAGGGAATCCGGGGTCCTGTGCTGTAAATGTGCTCTAGGTGGGATGCCAGTCCAGTGCAGATCCGGGGTGCATTCCCGTGTAACCTGCAAGCATGAGATCAGCCTTAAATAATGAAGCCAATACATGCATTGATTCAATTTCTATAAGAATTCAACTGAGCAAGCCAGAGGCAACAGTGGCAAGGAAAAACTCCCTGAAAGCAATTAGAAAGAAGGAAGCCAGCCTAAATGGGGAACCTCCTCTTGGTGAGGCTGGACAACAACATTAATGAAATGAAACAGTAGTGTTTGCCTCACCTCAAAGGCGGACTCTGGGCTCAGTATGGGACTGCAAAACAGGGATCACTGAGGTCTTGGTACCACCTGTACACCGTGGACCACAGAGACCAGTTCGCTATAACCAGGATCCACTGAGATAGGGTCCTAATGATACTACTGCAACCCAGGGTGGTTCAGCCCTACACACCAGCACTGTATTGCTGAGTCCGCATCCCGCTTCTGGCAAGCTCAGGTTTCAATTCTGTTTCAAAATACTCAGACACAAAAGTCCAGATGTACAGCCTCCTGGCTCTGTTAATTTCACATATATGGTTTCCTGGCACCCAAAGGTTGTGTCTCCCCAATGCAAAGCAACAACTCGTACCATTGCTGATCCCCACCATGCTTCACAGTTGGCAGCATTGTGGTTCGAAAGCCCGGTTTGTGGGAGATGACTTACTGTCCACTAGTTACATAAAACCTCAAATATAAGGACAAAAAAGTTTACAGCCAACCTGACCCTGAAGTAAACATCACAACCTTTGTCCTCAATCCCTAAATATGTTTGTTGTAAGACTTGTGCATGTTCATTTGTGTATGTGTGTGTGTTGTAGGAGATTGGCCAGATGTTTGTGACGGTGGGAATGTGTGAGCAGGCAGTGAGCGCGTATCTCAGGTGTAACCAGTCCAAAGCAGCAGTGGACGCCTGCGTGCATCTAAATCAGGTAAACGAGAATCACACACCGGACTCGTTCGATTAACCTCACTGCACTTTTACAGCATGTCAGTACCATGGCGATGATGCCATGACAACTTCAAAGACGTATTGACTGTTGAGAACTAAATCCTGTTGTCTGAGCTCACCCAGAACCTAGTTCATCCTTGCATTTTAGGGAGCTTTTCCTGTCTGCTGTCACCACTAGGTGCCCAGGCTTGTCAGCAATGCATATCAAGTTTATTAAATGGAAGACATTGGGCTAAGATCACTAACCACACATTAACTCTAGCGGTCTTCCACTTCCTTGCTTCCTGCTCCTCCCAACTGATTGACAGTGTGCCTTAATAATATGCTTCTTTCTCTGAACAACCCTAAGGGAGCACTGATTAGGGATTCGGATGAAATACACCAGATGTTTGAAACTGGCTTTTGCTTCACTGTTTGTTGTGAGAAGCAGGATTGAGAAGTGGAGAAATGGAGATTGATATTACGATGATGCTCACAGCTCAAATGCATTCAGTGCCCATAGTGGAACAGAACATCTTATAATGACACACAAATATTTTTTCCTGAGTACACCCCAGACTGCTGCATTGATGCCTCGTTCAACTTTTTTTAGGTATACAAGTGTTGCATATTCCATTCTTTTAATCCCAGGAAAGAATATAGAACTATATCTGAATTTGGGACTGTGGTAGCCTAGCGGTTAAGGTATGGAACAGAAGGTCCAGGGTTCAAATCCCACCTCTGCCAAGCTGCCACTGTTGGGTCCTTGACCAAGACCCTTAACCCACAACTGCTTGGATTGTAAGACTGTACCAACTGTAAGTCGCTCTGTATAAGGGCGTCTGCTAAATGCTGTAAGTGTAATGTAAGTGTGTGTGTGTCTGTGTTTGTGTTTGCTTGCTTTAGTGGAACAAGGCTGTAGAACTGGCTAAGAACCACAACATGAAGGAGATCGGCCCCCTGCTCTCCAGGTACGCCGCTCACCTGCTGGAGAAGAAGAAAACTCTGGAGGCAGTGGAGCTCTACAGGAAGGCGCATCACTTCCTTGATGCCGCCAAGCTCATGTTTAAGGTGAGAGCGTGTGACAGTCCTGCGATGGACTGGCATTCAGGGTACAGTGATGGGCTTTGAGTGCCCACAACCCTGACAGGGTAAAAGTGGGGTGACAATGTGTGTATAACATTACATAAAATGGTCCAACAACCTGACATGTCTGCATGACTTGTGATGCCTGACCTGGCTGGAAGGTACCTGGCTGGAAGTGCTCATTTCTGGCAGTAAAAGTTTCTTAAGGCAGTAAAAAAAATTCTGCTATAAATGCGACGAAATATTTGTAATAATGTAGTCGATCCCCATGATATCTCAAGTTTTCCATTTCGCTTTACACTGCACTGGAGCTACACTCAACTAAGAGATGCCAGTGTAACATCATGCATCATGTTAAGGCACTAACCCAGTGTTTCCCAACCTTTTTGAGCCACGGCACATATCTCACATTTGAAAAATCAAAGGCACACCACCAAACAAAAATGTCACAAAATGTATATTTATTGAAATATAACGAAAATCTAGTCTCAATTTACTTAGTGTGAAACCAGGGCCTGTTTAGTTGAACACACAGCTGATATCTTACTGCCCCCTAGTGGAAGAGAATGTAATTGTTCTGCCTGTAACCGGATAATCTTCCACGGCACCCCTGATGCACAGTGGCTGGGTAACACTGCCCTGACATGTACACATATTACATAAATGCAATCAAAACCCTCTTCATTTGACACAGATCGCCGAGGAAGAGGCAAGAAAGAGGACCAGGCCGCTGCGGGTGAAGAAGCTGTACGTGCTCGCCGCCCTGCTGGTGGAGAATTACCACACTCAGGTCAAAAACTCCCAGCAGAGCAAAGCCAAGGGCAAAAAGTCCGAGGTAATGCAGTACCTTTTGTACGGAACTGTCATGCTTTTCTGTAGTTATCTACAGCGATAATAAAGTCGGTAGGCTTTTATATGGATTGTTTTTTTTCTTTTCTCCAGGCCACCTCTGCTCTGGCAGGCCTGTTAGAAGAGGACGCGTCCTCTGCCGACAGTCACATCGTGGATAAAGCGTGGCGAGGAGCCGAGGCCTATCACTACTTCCTGCTGGCTCAGAGACAGCTGTACAACGGCGCTGCGGAGGCCTCCATGAACACAGGTAACACACACAGCTCTGTTATCAGGAGGAGCAGACCCACACACCAGAGGTTCTCTTCCATAGAGCATACCACAAACCACAGCCGACCACCTGGGGCACTGATGTGTCTGTGTAACAGCCTGTGTGTAAGCCTGGTTCCATCCATGAAGCGAAAGGTCAGCGTTCTACGCCATGTGTGTTTATGTTCATGCACACACACACCACACACACGCACACAAGTCACCATGTGAGGTCCTGTATTCTTAATGGAGCAGTAAGCACGGTTTGCATGATTTTTTAAAAGAATCTTTTTGGCACAGCAGCTCTGTGGTTCTGAGATGAGAATAGATTACTAAAAAATGTAAAAGTTAATTCACAAATAAGTAAAAAAAAAATACTTTTGTTACACACTACAGCTACACACACGATGCGCCAAGTAGGCTTAAGGACTTTTCACACAGAGTTGATTTTTAAGCACCAGTGTACAAAGCTTTACTATAGAACTATAGAACCCTGCATTTCCTTTTTCTTACTTATTATTAGAAGCAGCAATTGATTCTCTCTCTTCCTCTCTTCGCCTCCCCTCCAGCCCTCCACCTGCGAGATTATGAGGACATTATCCCGGCAGTGGAAATCTACTCCTTGCTAGCCGTGTGTTCGTCAGCGAACCGGGCGTTTGCGACGTGTTCTCGCGCCTTCATCAAACTGGAGTCTCTGGAGAGCCTGAGCACAGAGCAGAGGCAGCTGTACGAGGAGCTCGCACTCCAGATCTTCACCAAACACCCTCCGATGGACACACACAAGGGCCAGCGGAATGACATCGACGACAGGTCGGTCTCACACACACTGACTAGAACAGATTGAAATATGGTAGCTGCATTTATTTAAATAAACAAAGAAAATCAGGACACAGCCGTATTGGTTAGACTCTGAGAAACTTGGAGGCTGCTGGATTAGTACAGGTCCAATGTAGATTATTTCAAAATGGCATTCATCGGCCACCAGTTCCTAGCTCTGTTTGTTCGCTATCTGGGTTCTTCTCCACTCTCCTTTCAGTCGAAACATAATGAGAAGCAACTTGTTCTCTCTCTCTCTCGCTCTCGCAGTATGGAGGGGAAGCTGCCCACGTGTATAGTGACAGGCCGGATCATCAGCGATTATCAGTTCTGGCTGTGCAGTGTGTGCAAGCACTGCGCTCACGAGCATGAGATCACCAACTACAGCTTCTGCCCCCTCTGCCACTCTTCACTGTCATGACGTGGTTCACCCGATTTCTCTGCTCACCTCTATCATTTTCCCTGACTGGCCAGGTTTAAAGGCAGAGATGTTGGACCAAGTTATGTGACACCTGCCTGTATGTTGCCACCCCAGCTATGGGTCATTTGTGCAGCTCTCATTTGCCAGTATATTATCACCGGGTCTTGCTTGCCAAGATTGGAGATACAAAGCAAAGATCTCTCCAGGCTCCTAACGCTTTTCTTGTTGGCTCTTCAGCTAGTTCACCATGATTTCAAATGGGTTTTGATCAGGATACCGGAACAACCGTGCAAAGGGTTGATTCTGTGCTCAGAGTCTGTACGCTTTCACTCACTGTCCTGCTGCAAGGTCCAACCTGTATGTGGAGCAGGCCCACTCTATGATGGGGAAGAGGGCAGCAGATGTATGTTTTATTTAGGCTAGAGTAAATGGTCTGTCAGTCAGTGCGTCTCAGCATGAATAACGAAACAGGCTGGCTATGTCTCGACATTTAACCTTTCACACTCTGGCCACTAGAATGGGTTGCAAACCGATACAGAAATACACATCGTTTGTCTTCTATTTATCCAGTCGAGATGATTATCAGACTCATGACACAATTGGCTGTGTCTGAGGGAGCGGGGAGTGGTCAGGGATCAACCCCCAGTGCTGCAACGGCTTGTGCAACTTCTTGGTATTAAAAAAACTAAATGTAATTGGTTTGTAATAGGGTTGCTCTATGATTTGCACACAACTATATGCCAATATCCAGGCTAGGGACTGGGGAGTGGGGAGCCTAGTGGTTAAGATTCTGGACTAGGGACCAGAAGGTCCAGGGTTCAAATCCCTGAGCAAGACCCTTAACCCACAATTGCTTGGATTGTAAATCGCATCTGCTAAATGACATAAATGTAAGGCAATTGTGAGTTATGGGCTAGTGCCTAACAGTGTCAGTGCTTGTGTGTGAACCCTGGACCTTACGGCCCAAAGTCCAGTACCTTAACCACTGCACCACCACAGACAAATGTAACGCCAGTCGCCTTTGTATAGCTGAGGCGATTGAATGCTGCTTATATTGTCGATGTTGGTTTTGTATACAATTGTATAGAAGTGTACAGTCCAAATGTTTTATACAGTACAGAATAAACTCTCTGATACATATTTAACATGGATGTGCGTCTCGGTTCTGTTATATTCCATGTTACGAGCTTCTTCACAGGTTTGTCTCTGCTGATTTCCCACACCGGTTAGGTTGCCAGGTTTGTGCGCAACGGACGTCACCCAAATATGTTTCAACAACAAAAAAACAAAACATAAAATGCCTAACTTTTCAAAACATAAAAATATTGAATAAAAAAGAAGCCATTTCGAGCCATCTGTCTCAATTCAAGACTGCCAACTCAAAGTCGAGTCTTTTATCAGGGTTAGCCAAGCAAGTCTCAAGTATTTAATTTAGCAATGTTACAACAATCAGACCGCGACAACACTTATTTTAAAATGTACTGAATACAAAATACAAACGTTTAATTATCCTAGCGACACAATCACAGGACGTTACAATTAAACTTTATGACTCACAAGATCCTAAAGACTAACGGAGCTAAGGGGAAATACAGGGCTAATACAAGCTAAGGGCAAACAAAAGGCTAATCGGGTTAGAGCTAACAAGAGGCTAATTGCTCAGTAGTAGTTATGGGTTACAAAATCACTAGGATATAACAAACTAGTGCACCATCCTGGAAAATCCACTGTGCACTGATCATTTGGACAACACTACAACACGACCGACACCCTAAATAGTGCACTATATAGGGAACAGAGAACGAATTCTGACACTTTTTGTCAGACTCTATGCTAACAATGGAGTTTCTAATAGCGCTTTCTGGACTAATGTTGATTGGTGTCCTGTACATCACTGCCCTCTTGTGGCCAAGTTGAGCGTAGCAATATATACACAGCACGTAGTCTGTACGTAGTCAACTAGTCTACTGTAATCCACTAATAATCACAGTATTATGCGCCATATTTTGCTCTGCCTATTTCAAATAAAAGGCAAATTGTGTTTCCGAGTTTCTAGATGGAATATTAGGGCCTTTTATTTGGTTGCAAATGAAAAATGTTGTGAAAGCTTTGTATTCAGGTAATCGTGTAGAAAAACAGTCTAAATAAGACACAATCATTCACAGATAAGGCTGAAAAATATGTGAACCTAATATTTCATAACGATAGAATCCCCATCTTAGCATGATTGGAGGGACATGATTGGACTCTTGAGGTGGCTGTACCAAAATACAAAATTTCTTTTTTTAAAAGCTCAACTTCTATTAAGTTTCAATTTATGGACGCTAATAGATTGCTTTTATAAAATGGATAGTAAGATCTGATTCACTGATATTTCATGGGTTCATCTTTCATTACATTTGATGGTGCTTGGATCTAAGACCAAGGTCTAAGGTGCCAACCTGTCACCATGGAGAGCTAGGTTTGAGTGCTGTTACCTCATAGCTTCAGACATCCAGGTTCCTGTATGTGTGTGATTTTATGTTGGTAATTAAAGAAACTATCTATAAGAGGATTTAGAAGCTGTGACATGGCAATTTTAATTGGACACTAAATCTGAGGTATGAGCCTGCTGCTGGAAACAGCAGTTGGTGAGTTCTGTGAGAACCCTCACCAGGGTAAGTGGGTTCAAAACCAGAGCTTAACTTCTGCTGTCTGCTAATAATATTACAGTAAGTCACATGTACCGTACATACACAGACACTTTCATAAGAACTGCCAGTCATTCAGGTGCCAAGCCATCAGCGTCATGTTATCAGAACCTGATGGAGACACTGATGAACACCTAAAGGACTGAGACAACCTACAATAAAATGACCTACAGCTTCAGTACATAGACAGGTGTCTAACAGACCACTGAAGTGTACACTGTCTGATGCTCTCACACCCGTACACAGACGTCTGAACTACCCGGTGTTACTGCTGTACCTAGAACTATCCCTATCCCTCAAATAACGTGGCTAGTGATCGTCCTGTGGCCCATTTTTGCTGTTAATGGACTGAGTAGAGGGGCTATTTAATTGTGCAAAGCAAAAGTTGGACTACAGGTAGTAACTGAAAACATATACAGTCGTCTATAAGGTATAAGACGCTCACGAAGTGCAAATATAAGGCAGGCTGTCCCATAAATGTAACGTACACAATATAATATGAAGGTTTTGTCCTAGAGCGACCTCTCGCGGCCAAACCGAGCTCCATTAGAGGAAGCGTTTGAGTTACTTCAGGTCTCTTCAAAAACAACGATATGCTAGTCAGTCAGATTACGAGCGAAAAGAGATTAATACAAACGTTGCTGGGAACACAGCTTAAATACGACATGTTACTCCATATTCAAAGCCGTTCAGTTCAGTTCAGGTGCGTGAGGAGCCTAACACTGGGCGCAAACCTGGAGCCGACCACGGCGCTATAATCCATTGCTCAGCACATGCACACACACTCACTCCGGGACACTTAAGGGCAACAAACTGATAATATTCATGTCTTTGGGATGTACGACAAAACTGGAGTACACTGACAAATCAAACCTTGGACACAGGGAGAACGTCCAGATGAACTGGGAATCGAATCAGGCATCTCAGGAGCTATCACTGGTGTTTTTGTACGAACTTGCTTCATTCCTGTCAGGTTAAAAATGAACAAAATGATATTTAAACAGGAGTGCTCAAAATTTTGCATATTAGAATGCTATGTTATAATCACAACTAATACTATCATGCAGCTCCTGGTTCAGCTGGTGTGGTGGCTCAGTGGTTAGCTGTCTCCTCACATCTGGTGAAACTTGGGTTCAAACCCTGGCCCAGCTCCTGCCAAAGTGGAATTTGCACTTTCTCCCAGTTATTGTGTGGTTATAGTCCGGGTTCTTCGGTTTCCTCTCACGAGCTCTTCACTATTGACTTATACGCTATAGTTTTTATATTCTCTATTTATAATACTCCTCATATTATTTCATTTGCTCTAAAATGTTATTTTACTTTTATTATTAAATTTTTAAATATAATAAAATAATAAAAAGACATATTTAAATATTTTAAAATATTCTCTTTGTCAATATTTTAGTTTTTACTTATTTAAACTCTTACTTTTAACTTTTTAATTTGATAACCTCTTACATATATCATCTAAGCCACCCAAGTAGGTTGGGTCCTCTTTGAGTCTTGGTCCTCCCACGGTTTCTTCCTTTTAGGGAACATTTAGGGAGTTTTTCCTTGCCACTGTCGCCCTAGGCTTGCTCAGTTTGGGATTTAATTTAGATATTAGAAGATAATACAAAATTGTAAAGCTGCTTTGAGACAATGCTCCAATGTAAAAAGCTCTGTAGAGATAAATCTGTCTTGACTTGCGTTAAGTCAACTGGTGTCTCGATGTCCCATTATGAGTGAGTGCGCAAGATTCGTTTCCAGCCCCGTAACACTGAATTAGATTACACAGGTATAGAAATGAATGACTGAGATCTTATGACTTGAGTTCAAACCCTAGGCTGGTACTTTGCAACATAAAGATTGTCTGGTGCATTAAAGAAAGCTGCGATGCAGGTGTTCAGTCCAGGGTTGCTTATCCTGATCAGGATGAGCTAACCCATGTGCACAAACCCGTCACACCCTCCTGGCAGTGCCTTCCAGCCATATTAGGTGTCATGCCGGCATGACTTGACTGTGTTTGAGGGAGGAGAGGCCAGACGGGATCACCAGGATCACCTGCCTGTGCCCTGAGAATTCTGAAGATAGGCTCTAGAATAGCTTAACCCTAGAAAACACACTGGGCAGGAGTGGAAGGAATGGAACGGGACATCTGCCCATCACAGTTTGGGCAATTTGCAATTGATGTTGTTGAAACCATCACATGGACCAGGGAGCAGGGTTCAAGTCTTGGTGGTGCCTTCTGACCGAATCAAGCATCACATGCAGTCATTGGCTGTGTCTGAAGGAGAGGAGATGCCTGACAGGCACTTTTACATTTGCACCCTGTGTTCTCTGGAGACAGAGCACCCTTGACCCCGACCAGGACCAGAAAACCAGGGTTTAACATGTATTAAGTCAAGTCAAATTTATTTACATAGCACTTTTTACCACACAGCATTGTCTCAAAGCAGCTTTACAAATATATTGGCTCAAAGTCCTAGATGAGCAAGCCTGAGGCGACAGTGGAAAGGAAAAACTCCCCAAACGTCAGAGGGAAATAACCTTGGGAGGACCAAGACTCAAACCCAACCTCCTTGGGCAGCCTGGATGTTAAATGTAAGAATAAAAACATATACGTAAAGAAAATATACTACTTCAAATTAGGATATAATAATATATAGTCGAAGATTAAATCAAGTTAATAAAAACCTATAGCATATATAACATGATAGTATAAATATTGAATTTAATAGAGTAAGAAATGAGCGAATTGGGACAGTTGGTCCAGTTACTTAGGTTAAGGACCATCATCATAATATTCAGCTTGGGCTTTACCTCACCAGATAAAACGAACATACCGGGCGCGTTCACACGACGGCGACGCGAGTAAGCGCGTCCACGTGTTGCTGGTGGATCATGTCGCGCATGCGCAGAGCTGCCCCGGCGAGTGTGCGCTGCGGGAGCAGAATAAATGGGCGCTGCGCCTCTCCGTGCGCCTCTGAAGAAAGTCCCGGAATAATACGGACATGATACCGAAGGTGTGTTTAATGCCGGGACACAGCCGGACACAGATAAAGGTAAATCTCTTTATTTCATATCCTTACTTTTGACGTAGGGAAGCTGTTTCAAACTTTAAACCCACTTGAAGATAACGGGGATTGTACTGTTAAAGGACTGAGCTTATTATAACAATAATATAGAGCATATAAATAAGTGTTGGGGATTTATTTTTTCCTTTTTGACCCACAAAGATAGGATTCAATTCTCTAAGCCCGTCTCCAAACTGCTGCTTAGGCAGAAGTGAAGTTACTAATAAGCAAATCCCACACTTCACTGCTGAATGATGGGACCCACAGGACAGATCAAGGAACAATTTGAAATGCTCGTGGTGATCTGAAAAGCTTCTCTTTGGATAACAGCATGAAGATCGATGTCCATTTAGTAGTTCTTGTGGTTGGCTTGGGAGTGTTTTACAATGCAATCAGACACCAGAACAACTATAAAGTGCTTAAGTGTCTAAGAGCTTAAAGTAATGTGGCAGCCTTGCAATAGCCCTTGGCAGATCATCTTAAGTGTTTTTGCTATTCATAAGTATAAACAAAGTAGTGTAGATTCGCCGATATTGTACTGTACTGTTGATTCTATATGTGGGGTGCTCTAAGGGTCTGTTCTTGGCCCTATTTTATTTCCGCTACATATGCTTACACTGTTTTCATTCAGATATATTTGTCCATATTATATATAACGAGCCAGTCATCCTTTAGCCATAAAGTACTTGTAATTATCAGCCCTGACTGTATTTCTAGGGATTTGCAGGTGACACCACAACAGCAACAGCTGCAGTGGTAATAATAATTATAATAATAAGCCGACTGGGCTTTTAGCAGTGCTGCTCCATGATTGTGGAATGCTCTCCGAGTGTCACTGATTTCAAGTCAGAACTTAAAACTTTTCTGTTACACAGGCATAGGACCAACCATAATTGGATTGTTGTGTGTTAATGTGCATGCTGTGTGTTTTTTTGTGCCTAATATTTCATATTTACTAGTAATAGGTGTTTGTTCTTGGGTGTTAGGAAATGCGCTTAAAAGTAAAACGTATTACTATTATTATTATAAGGTGACATGGTAGAACAGCAAGTAGTGTTGGCGCCACACTGCATCTCATCCCCAGTTACTTTGGGTTGGATTTCCTCTCACCTCCCAAAATCATGCCAGGAGACCAACTGCTTATTCGTAGTGTACCCCTAAAGTGAGTGTGGAAGTGAACTCTGGTGGACTGAGCTTTGTTCCTGCCTTGCAGCTGGTTTTTCTGGGATAGGCTCTGAACCCAGTGCGATCCTCAGCAATAATAACAGCAGAAACAAGTGCAATAAGAACATTTTAAATCGATCTAAATTCATTCAGTGAGTGTCAGATGTTTCAGTCCGCTAGCGAAAAATACTTTGTATTTGTATTTTTCTTAAATCTAACACAATGTTTTGTACCAAAAGCACCCCAAAACTGGACAAGAACTACTAGAAGACCAAAAAATATCAAGAAGGCCTGACTGCCATGGACCTTTCTCCATAGTCACCTGACCTAAACCCCTGTGAGCATTTATGGGGGCACCTGAAGACAGAGAAAGCCAATGATTCAGCAACTTCAGAAGATGCTCTTTCTAATATTATGAAATGTTCCATGTTACAGAAAGTCCTGGATCACCATGGATGGATCTTGATGGATCATCAGGTTACACACAAACCTGTGGAGTCCATGCAGCTCAAGTGCATACTGCCCTTACAGCAAACATGGCAAATATTAACACAGTCTGCAACGTACGTGTTCTTAAAGATTCAACTTTTCATTCAGATTGATTACATATGATTTATAAGGAAGAATTTTATTAAACTAGAGAAAAAAAGCAAAATTGCATTTCCAATAGTGGTCTCAGACTATAAATACAAGGGTGCTCAGGTGGCACAGGGATCTAATATGCTAACCTGTCCCATGCAGACATGATGAGACACTTGCCTATGTCTTGGCAGTTGGAGGATCATCCCCCAGGGCTCCGACATAGACCTCCTATTTTATAGCATATTCATTATTTTATTTCATGTCATTTACAGTTTATGTAATATTAGGCATTCAGTATTATTTTATAGTTTCACTGCTCCAGAGACCCAGGTCCCAGCTGGGCTGCTGTCTGTGTGTAGGTTGCACGTTCTCCAAGTGTTTCCGCGGGTTTCTTCCAGCTACTCCAAAGGCAAGTGTTCAGTTAATTGGCGTCTCTAAAGTGTCCCTGTGTTAGGACCAAATATTTCCTCGAGAATAGGAAGATCTGACATTTTTCCCTTTTGTTATTTTCTTTTGAAAAACCCCAAACCAGCCAAAAGATCGGCTTAAGGTTACTGGTTAGGGTGGAGGTTCGGGTTTGGTGGAGATGTAGGTGTATCATTATTTAGCAGTAATATTATGTCAACAGAAATCCCCACAATGATAGAAAAACAAGCTTGTGTGCACATGTGCCTTGCAATATACTAGCTCCTTGTCCATGGTTGGTTCCTGCCTTGTGCTGCCAGATGTGCTCCAGCTCTTCTCAACCCTAGTTTGGATTAAATGGGTATAGAATGAATGATTATTATATCATTTTTATTTTATATACTTTAATTCAGGGTGTTTCTGATATGAAACCATGTGTAGCTTTGAATTAGAAAAGCTATATGAACAAGAAACATCTCACTTCCTATGATAACATTTCCAACAGGGCTGCTTTAGCTGAAGAATATACTGTTAAATATACTTTTGTGCTCCTTTTGAAACCATTGGCTCTCCATAGGAACTTCCGATATCCTTAAATGCATTTAAAACTGCTTTAATATACAATGTTATGGTTATAACGTGGACCGTTATGGACCTGAATGACAGCTTTTGTTTTACCCCTTACTTTATTTGTTTAAACTGTATATACTTTTTCGAGGTGACAAAGCAGTAATGATACTTGTAACAGTTTTTTTCAGTAAAATACTTCATCCTTACCATCGTATATCATCAGCCTCAGAAACTTTTCATTCTGTATTCATGATAGGACGTGACTGCACCGGTGAAATCAGATACTGAGGCGCTGCAAAAATAGCAAGAGCTCAGCATTGGATTATGTGATGTGATACTTTCAAAAGTCAACTTAAGGTCATAAGTAATAGTCTTACCTAAATATACTGTAGTGCATTAAAAAATAAAAGACAGTATGAAGTAAACATCAGATCTCCAGGATACAGAGAACGATCCACACTGTCGCATCTCGCTAGACTCGCTAAACTTGATATTAGCATGTAATGATAGGCTATATGAAGAAGCTTATTATATCTACAAAGATGAAAGCTCTTTACTCTGGTGAAAGTGCAGCTACATTGAAGGCTGTTAAAAAACATAGTTTATCAGCGTAACACAAAATGTATTTCAGAACATGATTCCATTATTATGTCGAGGGCTGAGTAGCTAATGTGTTAGCTTAATAGGAGTAGTTTACTGCCAATCCAGCACAGGTAGGCTATATATGTATATACATACACAGTGGTGCTTGGTGCTTATGAACACTTTAGAATTTTCTGTATTCCTGGATAAATATGACCTAAAACATCATCAGATTTTCCACAAGTCCTATTACATATTAGTGAGTGGCAAAAGTATGTGAACCTCTAGGATTGGTCGACCAACAAAGATCACTCCAAGAGCAAGGTGTGTAACAGTTAGTGAGGTCACAAAGGACCCCAGGGTAACTTCTAAGCAATTGAAGGTCTCTCTCACATTGACTAATGTTAATGTTCATGTGTCCACCATCAGAAGAACACTGAACAACAATGGTGTGCATGGCAGGGTTGCAAGGAGAAAGTCACTGCTCTCCAAAAAGAACATTGCTGCTCATCTGCAGTTTGCTAAAGATCATGTGGACGAGCCAGAAGGCTATTGGAGGAATGTTTTGTGGATAAATGGACCAAAACAGAACTTTTTGGTTTAAAAGAAAAGCGTTATGTTTAGAGAAAGGAAAACGCTGCATTCCAGCATAAGAACCTTATCCCATCTGTGAAACATAGTGGTGGTAGGATCATGGTTTGGGCCTGTTTTGCTGCATCTGGGCCAGGACGATTTGCCATCATTGATGGAACAATGAATTCTGAATTATATCAGAGAATTCTAAAGGAAAATGTCAGGACATCTGTCCATGAACTGAATCTCAAGAGAAGGTGGGTCATGCAGCAAGACAACGACCCTAAGCACACAAGCCGTTCTACCAAAGAATGGTTACAGAAGAATAAAGTTCATGTTTTGGAATGGCCAAGTCAAAGTCCTGACCTTAATCCAATGGAAATGTTGTGGAAAGAACCTGAAGTGAGCAGCTAATGTGAGGAAACCCACCAACATCCCAGAGCTGAAGCTGTGTCTGTACGGAGGAATGGGCTCTAAAGTCCTCCAAGCCGGTGTGCAGGACTGATCAACAGCTACAGGAAACGTTTAGCTGCAGTTATTGCTGCACAGGGGGGGTCACACCAGATACTGAAAGCAAAGGGTTCACAACTTTTGCCACTCACTTAATATGTCAATATTGGATAAATTTTCCTCAATAAAAGAAATGACCAAGTATATATTTTTGTCTCATTGGTTTAACTGGGTTCTCTTTATCTACTTTTAGGACTTGTGTGAAAATCTGATGATGTTTTAGGACATATTTATGCAGAAATATAGAAAATTCTAAAGGGTTCACAAACTTTCAAGCACCACTGTATATATATATATATATAGTTTGCCAGCCTAAGCTTATCTCGTCCACGTCTGTTTCATGGCTGTATTTGGCAAGAGGCGAGTTTGGCAACTTTACAAAAAAATGACAGTGACATTCATACCTGATGCTGACATAATGTGTGTTGCTGAGCAGCCCTCATGATCGTACAGTCACATTTACAATGTACATAAATATGTACGTACACGTACGGTTTTCATTTACGCAAATTTGAGAAATAGTCCGTGACTGACAATTGTTTCTGTGACGTGAAGCGCATAAAGTCCAGTCTGCGATGACAAAAATCAGGTCGTTCTAAGATTAGTTCTTCCGGTCATTTTAAGATAAGTTGTTCACTCTGCCGCCATCTTGGTAACACCACCGGCCAGCTATTTTCCAGCCATACAAGACCAAGCTCCTATGTCTTTGAATGAAGAGAGACCTTTATATCCAAAACCGAAAGACAAATTAACGTTTAAAATGCAAATGTAGAATCGCTGCTATAATCTGACAAAATTATATAACTTACTTGTGTTGTTGGGTTCAAATAACACAGAAAATTGCATCCCGCAACTACAAAGGGGCCGAGACCTGCCGCCCCCCTCTCCTACACATTTACTAATTTGGGTCTTTCTAATGATGGGGCGGGGCTTCAGTACAATAGTCCCATTCATATTTCAACCAGGGACTAGTCTGTGATAACAGACAGGGACTGGACATTATCTGGCGTTGCAACTTTAAAGTAGGATTAAAGTGCCACCTACCAAAACTTGGCGGCTTACCGGGGTGGAATTAAATTACTGGCAGGACATTTGTCACATTTTAAGCTTGGGGAGGTTGGAAGCTTTTCAAGGTAAAATGCATAGTAAGAAATCCGTCCTGCCATCACAGGCCGCGAGAAATGAGGGTGGCGAGATAACGGAGGGTGAGACAACGAGGTTAGACTGTATATGACATTAACATTTGCACAGAATGCTTTTAGTTGGAAATAAGAGAAAGGACAGATTTACATACTAAATTTGGCATTCTTAGAGGAATTTCTTTAAAGAGTTGCTGTCTTTATAGTAGGTTTTCCTGATATCGTCCATGCCAGGACATTCTATTAAGATATGCTTTATTGCAGTTTGGCAAGATGGTGCATCTTCCCCAAAGGGGAACTGTCATGCGTCAAAACTGACTGTCCTATATGGCATCTTGTTAACATTTACAGTGGGGCAAAAAAGTATTTAGTCAGCCACTGATTATGCAAGTTCTCCTTCTGTAAGTTCTCCATCTGTAATTTTCATCATAGGTACACTTCAACTATGAGAGACACAATGAGAAACAAAAATCACATTGTAGGATTTTTAAATAATTTAATTGTAAATCATGGTGGAAAATAAGTATTTGGTCAATAACGAAAGTTCAACTCAATACTTTGTAACATAACCTTTGTTGGCAATGACAGAGGTCAAATGTTTCCTGTAAGTCTTCACCAGGTTGGCACACACTGTAGCTGGTATTTTGGCCCATTCCTTTTATACAGAATAGGTCAAACAGGTGCCATTAATACAGGTAACGAGTGGAGGACAGAAGAGCTTCTTAAAGAAAAAGTTACAGGTCTGTGAGAGCCAGAATTCTTGCTTGTTTGTGGGTGACCAAATACTTATTTTCCACCATGATTAACAATTAAATCCTTAAAAAATCCTACAATGTGATTTCCTGGAATTTTTTTCTCTTTTTGTCTCTCATAGTTGAAGTGTACCTATGATGAAATCACAGACCTCTCTCGTCTTTCTAAGTAGGAGAACTTGCACAGTCAGTGGCTGACTAAATACTTTTTGCCCCACTGTACATTGTTACAGCATATCAAGGCTTTATTTCAAAACATTTTCACTCAGTATTTGTGTGGAATCGGATACTTAAGCAATACTAAACACATCAAACACTGTGGAACTCCTTTGTCTTCGAGGGAAGAGCCGACGGATGGGAACAGAGTTGATAGCACAAGGGCCACGTCCTTATACAGGCTGTTTGCTCTGTGACAGCAGACGTGTTGCATAAACACACATTACTGCGTGGTTCAGTGAAATGGGGGCTCTGGCACCTCTACCCAGAGAATACAGTGTGCAGACTTAAGTGTGCCCTGGAAGGGACAACATTTACAATCCAGGGTCCTTGCAATGATGCACATTAGACTGCTGCAGCACTGGAGCACCGACCATAGGTGCATGGCCACCCTGTGGCACCTTGAGAAGGCAAATGCCTCATCAACCCAAGGCCCTAGAAATGAACCCCCGCTCATAGTGCGCAGTGAAACTGTGTTAAAACTTTTTCTAACTTGTTGCCTTTCCACTACAGGTGATGGAATCTTAGCGGTGAGAACCAAACCCTCCCTCATTTCCGTCCCACCATGGTATACGGGCAGATCCTGCATCGGCGCGGCCCAGACGAGAACTTCCTCAACCTGAATGTGGGTGGCTTTAAGCAGAAAGTGTCTCGCCTCGTGCTCCAGCGTTTCCCTCATACTCGTCTCGGACAACTGCTCCTCTGTAGCTCGGAGTCAGCCATCCTGGAGCTATGTGACGACTATGGTGCGGCGGAGCGCGAGTTCTACTTCGATCGCAACCCACGCTTCTTCCGCTATGTCCTCAACTTCTACCACACGGGCAAAATCCATCTGATGGAGGAGCTGTGCGTGTTTAGCTTCAGCCAAGAACTGGAATACTGGGGGATTACCGAGCTCTATCTGGACTCGTGCTGCAGCAACAAGTTCCAGGAGCAGAAGGACGGCGACAAGGAGCACGACTGGGACCGGCACGATGACGAACAACTTGACGAGAGCTTTGATTCGTCTTTCGAGGAGTTGTCCGAGCTGGAAAAGGACTTGGAGAAATTTGATGGCACCTGGTGTGCGTCCAAACGCAAGCAGTTGTGGCTGAGGCTCGAGAATCCGGCATACTCCCTCTCGGCGAAGCTGCTGGCCGTGCTTTCGCTAAGCGTCGTCTTGATCAGCATCGCAGCCATGTGCGTCCACAGCATGCCTGAGTTTCACCCCGTGAACTCCAACGAACGGGCCACAGAAGACCCTGTGCTGGCTGCGTTCGAGACCTTTTGTGTCCTCTGGTTCACGTTCGAGTTCGTGGTGCGTTTGGCGGTTGCGCCGAGCGTACGCAAATTCATCAGCAACGCTCTCAACATCATCGATTTTGTATCCATCGTGCCATTTTACGCCACGCTGGTGTTAGAGAAGGCTGACGCCGAGGAGAGCGAAGAGCTGGAGAACGTTGGGAAGGTGGTGCAGATCCTCAGGCTCATGCGGATCTTTAGGATTCTTAAGCTGGCCCGGCACTCGGTGGGACTCCGATCTCTCGGGGCGACGCTGCGCCACAGCTACCACGAAGTCGGCCTGCTCATCCTCTTTCTGTCTGTCGGGATTTCCATCTTCTCCGTGCTCGTTTACTTTGCTGAAAAAGACGAGGACGAATCCGAGCTCCAGACAATCCCAATAGGATGGTGGTGGGCGACGATTAGCATGACTACCGTAGGATACGGAGACACATATCCGATCACGCTAGCTGGAAAGCTAATCGGGACCTTGTGCATCGTGTGTGGGCTCCTTGTGGTGGCACTGCCCATCACCATCATCTTTAACAAATTCTCAAAGTACTACGAGAGACAGAAAGCCCTGGTCGAGTCAGATCAGTTTGGTGGAAACTTAAAAGTCCCCATTCCAGGGATTCCCATATTTAACGTAAATGAACTGTACGCTAACGGGAACATTAACTCCATTTTGGACAGTCTGTCCACAACAAGTATTGTAGAGAGTGAAGGGGACGAAAAAGAGACTGTCTGTCCATCAGGCCTCACTGTGACTCCAGGTCATGACGTTGCTTCATGATTTGAACACTCATTATTGAGTGTAGAGGAAAATGATTTATGTATTGTCTATTTGATTTATACTACGAAACGTTATTTATTTTTCAAAAACATATCTTACAAAGGCCATCTTAAATATCTGGATTTTATTATTTGTCATTATTAGTAACAAATAGTAAGAAAATCAAATCGTGAACTCAGTATGGTGTATCGAATTGTGAGCAGAGTGTATCGTTACACCTCTATAATTTAACGTCATTTATTTTTTATTTTAAAAATTATATTTTAATACACTGAGGTAATTTCACTTGGTAAGAATACTTTAAATGAGTAAAAATGTGTAAAACAATTATGAATAATCTTCTTAATGAACATATAAGATACATTCATATATGCAATATGTTTCACTGGCTAACATTTTTTGCAGTGGAATTTCTTTTTGCAATATTACAGCATTTTTTGTTTGAGTATTTTTTATTTACAGGGTGGGCCATTTATGTGGATACACCTAAATAAAATGGGAATGGTTGGTGATATCAACTTCCTGTTTGTGGCACATTAGTGTATGGGAGGGGAAACTTTAAGATGGGTGTTGACCATGGTGGCCATTTTGAAGTCGGCCATTTTGGATGCAACTTTATTATTTCCAATGGGAAGAGGGTCATGTAACACATCAAACTTATTGAGAATTTCACAGGAAAAACAACGGTGTGCTTGGTTTTAACGGAACTTTATTCTTTCATGAGTTATTTACAAGTTTATGACCACTTATAAAATGTGTCCAAAGTGCTGCCCATTGTATTGGATTGTCAATGCAACCCTCTTCTCCCAATCTTGACACACTGATAGCAACCCGATCTGACCCCCTTAGACTTTTATCTTTGGGGTCATCTGAAGTCAATTGTCTATGCTGTGAAGATACGAGATGTGCAGCATCTGAAACAACGGATACTGGAAGCCTGTGCTAGCATTTCTTCTGTGGTGTTGCTATCAGTGTGTCAAGAGAGGGAGAAGAGGGTTGCATTGACAATCCAAGCACACCATTGTTTTTCTTGTGAAATTCTCAATAAGTTTGATGTGTTACATGACCCTCTTCCCATTGGAAATAATAAAGTTGCATCCAAAATGGCCGACTTCAAAATGGCCACCATGGTCAACACCCATCTTGAAAAGTTTCACCCTCCCATATACTAATGTGCCACAAACAGGAAGTTGATATCACCAACCATTCCCATTTTATTTAGGTGTATCCATATAAATGACCCACCCTGTATATGGTTTCTGCAAAACATACATTGTACATCATTTGTTAGCAAGGTTATTTCCAAAAACTGAAAATTTATTAGCAGTATACATAATGTTATTGATTAATATGTTATCAATATATTTTTTAATCAACTTCTACTTCTGAAAGCCAAATATTTCTGAATACTTTTATCTATTTCTAAAGCAAAATATCATTTTTAGCAAATGATTTTATTATTTTTCTTACAAAATGTGAATCTTCTTTTTATTTACATATATTTACATTCCTCACCTATCTCCCTTTTTATCTGGAAACATTAAAAGTAAGCCTGGAACTGAATGGTTGTAATCACTTAAGCACAGCGACCATAAATATCGAGATATACTGTGCATATATTAAATATACTGCTAACTGAGCAGCTGCTATTTCATCCATCTATTTTTGTTATTTATTTATTGTGATGTGTCACAGTTTGTTTTTTTAAATCAGAAATTCAAAAGCTAGAGAATACAAGCCCAAAAGAGACTCCTGCTGATGTGAATGCGGGGTTAGGTACAATCAAATTGTTCATAATAAAACACGCACACGCCCTGTGGTGAAAGAGCATGTGGAGAAACATTTTTATTTTCCGCTTTAGTTCTAAGGGCAAAAAAACAACTGACCCTCATCTGTCTTCCTTCCTCAGCAGTCTGCCTCAGCGAAAGAGACTTAATGTAGCCATTTCACAAACAGGATATTGTTAAAATCCATATACTAAACTCCTTGGCTTACAATAAGTTAAGCTGCCCAATTTAAACAGTGTCAAATTGGGGAGTACCTGTATTGTACCAACCCACTAATTACAGATATTATTGTACCAACCTACCGATTAGAGCGTTATCATTGCAGCATACGTTTACTTTCAGCTGCTATATTTAGCTATGATTTGCATTTGTCAACTTTCCTTAGAAAGCGAAGAAATTCTGGTAAAGTCCATGTAGATTTTGAAAAATGAACCATTATTCAGATCTCGTATGTTGCATTATAATGAGGTATTAACCTCGTTAGAAAGCAGTCGGGGAGTTAGCTTCCCTGTGGCTCATAATTTAGAAAACCTGATTCTGATGGAGTCAAGGTCACTACATGAGAAAGTTCTATTTCTGCCAACTCTGGGATGTATCCTAATTTCCCACAACTACCTCAGAAATAGTCACTGGTGTTACAGGAAGTCAGTTATTGGTTGTAGCCCATAGCTCTGTAGCCATGAGTGGAAAGGGGCCACGATAGGATCAGATAACGATAGGATCAGATATTGGACTGTGGTGGCCTGTGGTTAATGTACTGGACTATGGACCAGAAGGTCCAGGGTTCAAATCCTGGACCTCCTCTGCCAAGCTGCCACTGTTGGGTCCTTGAGCGGTTAAGGACTATGGAACAGAAGGTCCAGGGTTAAAATCCCACCTCTGCCAAGCTGCCACTGTTGGGTCCTTGAGCGGTTAAAGACTATGGAACAGAAGGTCCAGGGTTCAAATCCTGGACCTCCTCTGCCAAGCTGCCACTGTTGGGTCCTTGAGCGGTTAAGGACTATGGAACAGAAGGTCCAGGGTTCAAATCCCACCTCTGCCAAGCTGCCACTGTTGGGTCCTTGAGCGGTTAAGGACTATGGAACAGAAGGTCCAGGGTTCAAATCCTGGACCTCCTCTGCCAAGCTGCCATGGTTGGGTCATTTAGCAAGACCCTTAACCCGCAATTGCTTGGACTGTAAGACTGTATCAGTTGTAAGTCACTCTGGATAAGGGCATCTGTTAAATGACATAAATGTATATTTTATTAAATTTAATCTTAGCATAGTAGAGACATAGTACAAGTGTAGAAGCATTTCTGGGATGTTAGTATCACTGCTGTACTGAGATTGATCTGCCAACAACATAATCTGCCAAGGTAATGGGGACTCATTCAGAGCAACAGATGGTCTACAGTCAATTACCCTACAAAGTGCGACAATATATTAAGCGTACCTGATAAAATGACCAGAAAGTGCTGATGTAACAGCACAGACAGATGCCACATTAAAGAATTTAAGTACTTAGTGACTCAGCGTACGAGAAATGCAAATGAGCACTCCCTGTTATGCAATCAAGAGTGTGGTTCAGATAATTCAGACTGAAACCTGGGTTCTGTTGGGCTTGCTTCACTCTCACCTGAAGAATTAAAGTTTGCTCCTTCTTATCTACAGATATTCAATAATATTGACTGTGCCAGCTCATAACCGCCTAGTGGCTGATCTAAATTTGATGTAAGACTATCTATAAATGCAAGTTATGAAGAACATTTTGTCAAAGCAAACAAGACAATTACAAGTAACGCTCCACAATGGGATTATGGCTCTAAAACCTATAATACTGGTCCTGGAGGGGTAACAGGAGACATCTACCATTAAGCTAATGCACTCAGACCTGATTTGACGGCAGGACGGAGGGCTGTTAGTGGATGGAGATGAGCCTGAACGTCACAAGCTGCCATCAGGCTCGAGGCTGGGATGCACTGGCGGGTGTGTCCCTTCAAACCCGACGGAGGAGAACATATTGATTGCAGTCGCTGCTTTGAATTCAAACTGATTGTTTTTAAGCAAGCATTATCATGTCAGCCCTGTCTCACAGGTTCACTCTTTTGTAGCTATTTGTTAGTTAGAAAGAAACTGGAGTGTGTGTCCCTGCTCATTAGCATTCTTCCTGCTTTCCGCTCTCACACTGTCCTCTCATGTTTTCCTCCCAACAATCGATTTTGTGTCATGCACTGAAGTTAGCTGGGGTACCGCGGCGGTCCCTGATGAACAAAATTCAATAAAAAAACAACAACAAATAAACAACATTGTTATTTCGTGCACAACACTTCTGAACTGTGCAAGAGGTAAGGTAAGGACACACTGCAGATCTGGTTTTGGAACATGGTGGCTTAGCGTTTAAGGTACTGGACTATAGACCAAAGGGTCCAGGGTTCAAATTCCACCTCTGAAAAGTGTTCACTGTTGGGTCCTGGAGCAAGACCTTTAACCCAGAACTGCTTGGATTCTATGATTGTCAGTTGTAAGTTACTCTGGATAAGGACGTCTGCTAAATAACATAAATGTAAATGTAAACGACAGGTGTGCCACGTTATATCCGTTCCCATACACGTCCATGGTCTGATGACTTATCCTTATTATTAAGCTTACTAACTTAACCCATACCTGTTTCATAATACCCAGTCTGCAAAAATCTTAGGGGTCACATTTGACACCCACACCTACGGTACACCTAACCCTAAATCTTAAAAGGTTTTGTAAAAAGCACATTTACCTTGTAGAGAAAAGGGACAAGGTAAAACATATCACACTTTCTGTCCTTGTGGGGGCTTTTGGTCCTCATAATGAAACAGTATATAAACTTGACCCCTCTCACTCACACTCTCTCTCTCTCTCACACACACACTCTCTCCAAGTGTCGAGGCCATATCACACATCGAAAATTGGATACCCACTCCTATTGCTAGCTGTGAATAGAGTGTAGAGGATGTGGCAGGAGTCACGAGAAGGTAAAGTGAAGTCTGAATCTGTCAAAACTTTTAGGCCATAGTATACCAAAACTGAGCAAAACTGTAGCAAACTATATATAGTGGGGCAAAAAAGTATTTAGTCAGCCACTGATTGCGCAAGATCTCCTAGATGAGAGAGGTCTGTGATTTTCATCATAGCTACACTTCAGCTATGAGAGACAAAATGAGAAAAAAATCCAGGAAATCACATTGTAGGATTTTTAAAGAATTTAATTGTAAATCATGCTATATTGGTGGTGATCAATAAGAGTTTGCTCTCACAGACCTGTAACTTCTTCCTTAAGAAGCTCTTCTGTCCTCCACTCGTTACCTGTATTAATGGCACCTGTTGACCTCGGTTATTTGTAAAAAGACACTGTCCACAGCCTCAAACAGTAGAATCCAAACTCAAACCATGGCCAAGCCAAAGAGCTGTGAAGGACACCCAGGAAAGAAAATTGTAGACCTGCACCAGGTGGTAAGAGTGAATCTTACCAATAAGGGGGGGGGGGGCAAAAGGGCAGTTGGTGTGAATAAATTAACTGTGGGAGCATTGTAAGGAAATGGGAGGACATTTCAAGGACCAGTGATAATTCCCTACGATCGGGGCTCCACGCAAGATAAGATTTCAAAATGATCATGGAGAACGGTGAGCAAAAATCCCAGAAACTACATGGGGAACTGATGAATTGACCTGCAGAGAGCTGGAACAAAGTTAGTAGTTAACAAAGGCTACCATCAGTTAACACCCACTACGCCGAGAGGGACTCAGATCCTGCAGTGCCAGGCGTGTCCCCATGCCTTAAGCCCAGTACATGTCCAGGCCATCTGAAGCTTGCAGAGGCCTAATGGATGATCAGAGAGGGATTGTGAGAATAATCATGTGGTCCGATTAAAACCAAAATAGAAACTTTTTGGTTCCCCCCAAAACTCAATCGTCGTGTGAGTTGGAGGAAGAAGAATCCTGAGTTGCTCCCACCAAGAAAACACCTACCTACTGTGAAGCAATGGGGGGTGGAAAACATCATTCTTTGGGGATGTTTTCGGCAGAGGGGACCAGCAGGACACGACGGATCCGTGTTAAGGGAAGACTGAACGGGGCCATGTATTGTGAGATTTAAGCCAAAACCTCCTTCCATCAGTGACAGCATTGAAGATGGAACATGGCTGGGTCTTCCAGCATGACAATGATCCCAAACACACCGCTCGAGCAACGAAGGAGTGGCTCCGTAAAAAGCATTTCAAGGTCCTGGAATGGCCTAGCCAGTCTCCAGACCTCAACCCCATGGACAATTTGTGGAGGGAGTTGAAAGTCCGTGTTGCCCCAAAACATCACTGCTCTAGAGGAGATCTGCATGGAGGAATGGGCCAAAGTACCAGCTACAGTGTGTGCCAACCTGGTGAAGACTTACAGGAAACGTCTGACCTCTGTCATTGCCAACAAAGGTTATGTTACAAAGTATTGAGTTGAACTTTTTGTTAATGACCAAATACTTATTTTCCACCATAGCTTACAATAGAATTCTTTAAAAATCCTACAATGTGATTTCCTGGATTTTCTTTTCTCATTTTGTCTCTCATAGTTGAAGTGTAGCTATGATGAAAATTACAGACCTCTCTCATTTTTCTAAGTAGGAGATCTTGCACAATCAGTGGCTGACTAAATACTTTTTTGCCCCACTGTATGAAGATTTTACAGGACAATTTAAAAAAGTTTAGCAGAACTAACATTTAGATATCTGTTTATTAGAATTTGAGGCTGATTATATTTATCAGCACTACTGATTATGGCTGTTTACCATTTAAGAATTCACCAAGAACGGTTGTAGCATTTTTTGAGCTATTCTCAATTGGTAATGATTGGTACAGGCTTTTATCCTGGACTGCTGAGCAGAACTACATGACACGCCACTCATATTCACTAAGGCACAAAGGCACTACATTTCCCACAATGACTCAGCACCTTCTAAAAGCTTGACTGGCTAACGCTTTTAGTCAGAGCCGGTTTCTTTTGGTTTTTCATGTGAGGTAATGGACATCCGCAAATATTTTAAAGAAAGTCAGAGGTAATGATGTGTTTTGGTTAGCCACTTATAACCCTATAACCTACCAAAAGTACACATTAGAGCATATTAGAGACCCAAACCTAGCAAAACTCAATACAGAAATGTTTGCTGAAACACAAAAAAGTTTTACAATGGCCCTACCTGCCTCCAGATTTGAACCCTGTAGTGTGTTCTGAAGAGGGCAGATCAAAGATCAAAGAATATCAAGCAACAGGAAATGTTCTGCCTTTGAGGAGTGGTCCAAGACAGCTCATCAAGTGTTTACCAACCTTGTTAAGCATTAAGCAAAGCATCATGCTGTTATTCTCCCCAGAGAGGCTTCACCAATGGCTAATAATGGTGCATGTCAATATTTTTGTTTCAAAGCACTGTGCAAAAATAAAAATATCCAGCTCATCCAATTGCGTACTCCTGAAATATCACATATTGCTTGTGTGGTTTATTTAATATATTGATTTAAGCTCTATTTCATGAAGGGTGCCAGTAATTCTGGAGTTAACAGTTCAGAGAAAGAGTGCTAGTCGTGGTACAGGAGGAGTAAGAGGAATATCAATTCATAAAACCACACACTAGAGAGGAACATCACCCAGTATAATGCACTGACAGTAAAAAACAAAACAAAAACAAAAAAACCTCTGTATATTACACTGCATGTTAACACGTACTGGTAAACACACGGTGGTGTTTGAAAGTTTATGAACCTTTTAGAATGTTCTATATTTCTGCATAAATAAGATCTAAAACATCATCAGATTTTCGTACAAGTCCTAAAAGTAGATAAAGAGAACCCAGTCAAACAAATGAAACAAAAATATTATACTTGGTCATTTATTTATTGAGGAAAATGATATAATAATATATATTAGTGAGTGGCAAAAGTATGTGAACCTCTAGGATTAGCAGTTAATTTGAAGGTGAAATTAGAGCCAGGTCTTTTCAAAGTGTTTTCAGATTTCTGAGGACATCAGAAAAAGAGTTGTTGATGTGCATCAGGCTGGAAAAGGTTACAAAACCATCTCTGAAGAGTTTGGACTCCACCAATCCACAGTCAGACAGATTGTGTACAAATGGAGGAAATTCAAGACCATTGTTACCCTCCCCAGGAGTGGTCGTCCAACAAAGATCACTCCAAGAGCAAGGCGTGTAATAGTTGGTGAGGTCACAAAGGACCCTAGAGTAACTTCTAAGCAACTGAAGGCCTCTCTCACATTGGCTAATGTTAATGTTCATGAGTCCACCATCAGAAGAACACTGAACAACAATGGTGTGCATGGCAGGGTTGCAAGGAGAAAGCCACTGCTCTCCAAAAAGAACATTGCTGCTCATCTGCAGTTTGCTAAAGATCACGTGGACGAGCCAGAAGTCTATTGGAAGAACGTTTTGTGGACGGATGAGACCAAAATAGAACTTTTTGGTTTAAAAGAAAAGTGTTATGTTTGGAGAAAGGAAAACACTGCATTCCAGCATAAGAACCTTATCCCATCTGTGAAACATGGTGGTGGTAGTATCATGGTTTGGGCCTGTTTTGCTGCATCTGGGCCAGGACGGCTTGTCATCATTGATGGAAAAATGAATTCTGAATGATATCAGAGAATTCTAAAGGAAGATCACACTGTGATCATGACACATTTAACTTATGATGGATTTGTCAGAACATCATAAATCAGGAAGCACCTGTACAATACAACTCCATTAATGCATATAATGCCTTATACAGTGTGGATTTTCTGGGGGTCTGCAACGGATTAATTCAATTTACATTATTCCTTATGGGAAAAATTTGCACGGTACTCGTCGTTTTTGATTCTTGACAAGACTTCTGTAACTAATTAATGACGAGAACCGAGGTACTAAAAAAGTTGAAAACTGGTAATTAGGGAGACCATGGAAAGAGCTTGATTCATGATGTTCTGCAAGCTACTCTTGAATAATTATAGCAGAATATAACAGGGAATTATCATCACGGAATGGGCACATCATAAGGAACCCACCCTATCTCCTACCCAATATTGACCTCTGTTATATGAAGGTTACCCAAAGTACAGGCAACCTCTGTGTTTTTGGTTTTCTTTGTGGCTCCAACTGTAGCATCAAAAGTCAATCAATGGCCGCCCTGAGAACTGAGCTCACAACCTTGGAGTAGCTCTAACCACTGGGCTTCCTCTTGGTGGAATGAGATTTTTAGTTGGATATAAAGACGTTAAATTACCTCTCGTACCCTTCACTCAACGAGGGTCAGTTGTTTGTCATCCCACCTCTCAAAATACACTCTAATTTCACATATAGTTCAAGGTCAGGGAGGTGTGGAGCACATTCAGAACACAGGACACAGGCATAAGTGTGCCCTGGATGAGACACCAGTCATTCACATGGGTGGCACGAGACATTGTTGCAGCTCTATATAATGAACCCGACTGGCCTCCTTTAGTTTAGGCAGAACCAATTGGACCTGCAAGATATCCAACCTGTCCATAGGATTCAAACCCAGGTCAGAAGAGTCAGGCAAACAATTTGCTGTGTTGCCTTTCTGAATGCCCAATAGTCGCTTCCTCTCTTAAATAAGGTAAAGAGGACAACATGCTACATCATGGATTATTGGCTTTTAGGGTTGTTTGCAGATTTTGCTTGATTGATGTGACTTCAAATGCTTTTTCCCTTTACTTCTCTCTCCCCACTGATTGATTTCCAATGACCGTATAGAGCCAAGTAAACCCTATAATACGTTCATTAGGAGACTGAGGGAACATCTGGCAACTTGGAGTTGAAGCTTGGTAGGTTTTTATAAGGCATATAAAGCTCAGGATGCCCTTCAAAGGTTTAACATCTCTCTCTCCCTGTAATAAACTGCAACAGGCTGATCTCAGGTCAGAGTCTTCCTCAGTACACTATTCATGCAGGAACTTTTTTCTACTTGGCCAGTTCTGCTTTGCTCAACATAAAAATATCCAACTAACACCCGTAATCTCCTCTGTTGATTTTACAGCTCCAGTTAACCCCTCTACACTGCTACTTTAATTAGGAAACTGAGAGAATATCTGGCCACCTGGATGTTAAGAGCTTGTCATAACTCCGATGACCCTCAGGATGCCTTTCAAAGATATGATTGTGCTTCTTTAACTAAAAAAAACCCCACTCTCTTATATACGCGCTCAGGTGTATGTTTGGGGCAAAGATCTCGTTACTGCTCTCAGTGGGGACGGAGATTCAGCGCCAGATTGGCACCGATCCACCCAAAATATAGATCATTAACTGGCTGCGGTTCCTCCTTCTCACCTTCATCACTCCCTGTGACTGTGAAAAGACATTGTCATTTGTTTTTGCTGACAGGGTTCAAACTGTGCTTTATTTTTAGAGGCTTGACGCATTGTCGCTGATCTCCGTCATGACGTTCTGTCTTATTGATCCTGCTGATAGAAGTATGATTAACTATAATCAAATATTTTTTAACTCTACAGACACTAGTGATTCAAATCCCTGAGGTCAGAACAGAGCCTATATTTATTAGCAAAACACTGAGGTAATTTGGAGAGTGATGTCGGGAAGCTGGTGGTTTAAGACGGGTTGATTCCAGAAGGCTGTTCGATTTGTTTGCATTTGGAATCAAATGACCCCATAAGAAGTAATGTAAATAGGATTAATCTGTTCCCGACCACCAAATGATTGTTGTTACGTCTATATTTTTATGTAATTAATCTTTAGGCGAACGTCGTAGTTTTTGTCGGTTTTCATTCATTCGAGTTTAGTCGTTAGAAAAAAAGTGTCGTTGAGGAAAACTATGACGAAAAGCATTCGTCAGCAACATGAACACTGCAGGTTCACAACTCTGCCACTGTAGTTGGCGTGTGTGTGCACATAATATTGGCACAGAGCTTTAACACACCCATTCAGTAGCCCACCCCCACTTAAAACAGTCCTGCATGCCTGTATTGTTTTAGGTAGCTAAATCGAAAAATGAGGTCCAGACCTGGACCTGGCAGACCTTCCTCTGTACAATAATGATGGTATCACTGTAAATAACGTAATTATCTTTGCGACTGAGTACATATCCCCATGATTACAGGAAGAGACCTGTTCCAGACTGCACATGGATAGTGTGTGCAACAGCTCTGAATGTCATGGTCATGGGTTATGCAGGGCTTCTGCGTTTAGCATCCTGCACCTAAATCATTATTTCCCCAGTGCTAAATTGAAGAAGCAAGCTTTTATATACCTAACATGTGTCAGATTGTGTAGCTGATGACGTGTGCTTGCCGGACCTCCATAGTCGGCTCACCGTTGGATAGCAGGGTGAGGCCGGATAACGTCAGCCAGAGTTCAATATAACCTAGAGCCACTCTAGAGGACGGTGCACTTCCCTGCTCGCACAACCCGGAGCGTGTGTGAAAGGGTGAGACGGAACGGAGCAATGTTATTGGTCCTGCCGGCGCAGCGCTCTGGGCAGGAGGTCATTAGAAGGATCCAGGAGATGAGGTGCGAGACGAGTGACACACTGCTCCCCGAGTGTGCGTTTATAAACTGAGAGTGAACTCGCAGTGAGTCAGATCACACCGGAGACGCACAAATTACAGACCTAAATATCTTACATACACAGAACGAGAGGTCACGTACTGCTTCTGTCAGGGTTTGTATGAATGAAATTGGAACAAACCAGATTCTGGAGTACTAACCTTCTGATTAATAGCCTGGATCTGTGACTGCAAAAAACCCCCCAACAAAAACAGACCATCAAGCCATCCAAAGTAATGCTTATCTACTATCTGACAGTACTGCGTTGTTACTTTACAGACATAGGAGAATCATTCTCATTCTCAAACACCCTTCCCTACTCCCTTTACCCTCATGTAGATAAATTAAAAGCCCTTCAGTACTCACCCCTCTGCTGTGGTCAATGTGTTTCGTGTCCACACTACACCCATGGGGCCCATATCACCTCACACACTTCATTACACACCGGCTCTGACGCTCGGGTGATGATCCCATAAACACAACAGAGCATGAGAATCCATCTCTGGCTCAGTATGTTCAGGACACAGCATGGTTTTTAATTCAGGCTTAGATACAAAATAGAAACCGAAGTCTAGGAAGTTACAGGGGCATTCCTCTGCACCCTCTATAGCATCTCTCAGCTTTACAGTCCTCGGCAAATAGTCAAATAACATGTTTGGCTGATTAATAGAGTTGTCGTCAAGGCCGCTAGAGCTGAGTCTGAGTCCAAGTCAAGTCCAAGACTGTTAGTAGTCGAGTCTGAGTCAAGACCGAGACCAGGAGTGGCCAAGAACGAGACGAGACTACGATTTTTTCTCATCAAAGAATCAAAAGAAGAAATTGCTTGCCTATTGTAGATTCACTCTTCCCAGCCTGGTGCAGGTCTACAATTTTCTTCCTGGTGTCCTTCGACAGCTCTTTGGTCTTGGCCATGGTTGAGTTTGGAGTCTGACTGTTTGAGGCTGTGGACAGGTGTCTTTTTATACAGATAACGAGGTCAAGCAGGTGTGGCATTAATAACAGGTAACGAGTGGAGGACAGAAGAGCTTCTTTTAAAGAAGAAGTTTACAGGTCCTGTGAGAGCCAGAAAATCTTGTGCTTGTTTGTGGGTGACCAAATACTTATTTTCCATTTTCCACCATAATTTCCAATTAAATTCTTTAAAAATTCCTACAATGTGATTTCCTGGATTTTTTTTTCTCATTTTGTCTCTCATAGTTGAAGTGTAGCTATGATAAATTACAGACCTCTCTCATCTTTCTAAGTCGGAGAACTTGCACAATCAGTGGCTGACTAAATACTTTTTGCCCCACTGTATGAAGGTTTTACAGGACAATTTTAAAAAGTTTAGCAGAACTAACATTTAGATATTTGTTTATTAGAATCTGAAGCTGATTATTAATTATTAAATAATTGATTATTAATACTTTTTGCCCCACTGTGGCATATATATATAAAAAAATAAAAGTTTGGGTTATCTGCTATCGTTAAAACATAACCTCACCAAAATGACCTGATAATTCTTTTTTTTGTACTTACATACAAAATGTCTAATACAAATATCAACCATACGGACACACAAGAAAAGACTTTTTTCTAAACGTAACAAAAACAAATCATAAACATTATAGCAAGATAGTTATACAAAACAAGCAAATATTAAAATTAAGGAAAACAAATCAAACTACATACAATAATTTACTAGTTAATGCACCCTAACTCTCCTGTGTTTCTGCTTCCGGCATACATAGCGTGCGCTTTAAGTTCACCGCACACTGCAATTTTCTTGCTAAATCTTTTTAAGTTTTTTTTTACTTGTCCTGCAATACTACACCAAAAAACTCCATAGATCAGAATACGTATAATCTTTTTTTAATTATTTCTTATCAGTGTGTATATGACAACAAGAAGCTCAACGGGAAACTCACTTTCTTCAGAACCAATCAGCGTTCTGTATGGGGGAGGAGTGTGTGTGGGACAGTAAGTGAAAAACAGGTTTCCTGCCATTGCTGTGCGAGTGTAATGAGCTGTGAAATTAATCCGCAGTGTGCACTCACTCCCGCAGGTGTGTATCCACTGTCAGTGAACATAAGACTCCCAGAAGTGTGTGTATTATACTTTTAAAGTATAGGCATTGCGGTCACGCTCATTCCTCCAGGGCAGTGTGTGGGCTGCAGAGTCAGTAAATCATGAACATTACACCTCTAGGCAAAAACTAAATCTAAATTGAAATAATTCTATCTTTCTTATTCCTTTCTCCTTCTTGCTTTCCCTCTAAGCCATATGAGAATTATTAGTGCAAAACTTTAGCAGCAGTACGAGCTCAATCCATCTGATATCAATGGGATTTTTTCCTGTAAAATACTAATGTAATTTACTATAGTTGTGTCTAATCAGACATGCTCCACATGGGATCATCTGCTTTTTGCTAGAGGCACACCATTTAAAATCCTGAGTAAGATGGTGGAAATTGTCACACACAGAACCGTCAACGAGCAAAGAACTAAACAGAAACTGCATGTTCATATACAGTGGTGCTTGAAAGTTTGTGAAGCCTTTAGAATTTTCTATATTTCTGCATAAATATGACCTAAAACATCATCAGATTTTCACACAAGTCTTAAAAGTAGATAAAGAGAACCCAGTTAAACAAATGAGAAAAATATTATGCATGGTCATTTATTTATGAGGAAAATGATCCAATATTACATATTAGTGAGTGGCAAAATATGTGAGCCCTTTGCTTTCAGTATCTTGCTGTGACCCCCCTGTGCAGCAATAACTGCAGCCTAAACGTTTCCTGTAACTGTTGATCAGTCCTGCACACCGGCTTGGAGGAATTTTAGCCCATTCCTCCGTACAGAACAGCTTCAGCTCTGGGATGTTGGTGGGTTTCCTCACATTAGCTGCTCGCTTCAGGTCCTTCCACAACATTTCCATTGGAATCTTTAGCAAACTGCAGACGAGCAGCAATGTTCTTTTTGGAGAGCAGTGGCTTTCTCCTTGCAGCCCTGTGTTCTTCTGATGGTGGACTCATGAACATTAACATTAGCCAATGTGAGAGAGGCCTTCAGTTGCTTAGAAGTCACCCTGGGGTCCTTTGTGACCTCGCCAACTATTACACGCCTTGCTCTTGGAGTGATCTTTGTTGGTCGACCACCCCTGGGGAAGGATGATTCACGGCTGTAGCCTTCTGTTGTTCATACGGATCCGCCTCCTGGATAGAAAAATTGATCACATCGTCATTGACCGAGTAATAAACTGCTTTTTTCATGCTTTACATGGAACCACAAAGCAACCAACCAGTGGAAAAATAATTACTGGTATTCCCCATTTAATGACCGCATTATGTTATGTAAAACAGGCTGTTGGCCAAAATGGTCACTGACCTGACATTACCACAGTCACATAGCCATTTCATGCTACTGTTATGTCAATATAAGTGGTATTTTCCCAAGAAAAGTGTGTGAAAACAATACATAAATGTGTCTGAGGTACCGCTTAAAACACAAGTGGAAAGCTACCATCCACACAGCATCCGAAACCAAACCTGTTTATATATCACTCCTTACAGGAAATACACACCATTGTGGTTCTTCAGTTACAAGCACACATTATCCATCACGCACACTGTAGAACCAAAATATATCCCCACGAGATGGAACATAAACATGAATAATCACACCTCGCTGGCTGCACACAACCAAGAGGGAATGGGTCCACTTGAAGACACACTGGTTTCCAGGACAGACAATACAATATCACCTTTACTTGGAATTACCAAGTAGGTAAATCCAGCATGGCACCACTAGTAACAAATGGCCGCTGCTCGGCACTTCTAGGTTTATGTAGGTGAAGCTGGTACCGTGCTTGTAGCATTAAGCAGAGTATAAACTTTTCCAATTCACGTCTCTGCTTTTGTCTGTGTCCTAAAAGTGTCTGATCGCAACTGGTTATTAATGTAGTTAATGCAAAGTAAATCAATATTATACCTGATGGATCTTACGCCAGACCTTTCGCTTTTTTTTTTAAGAAAAGGAGAGCTTACTCAAAAAAAAAACATAGACAGCGAGGATTTCCTGCATGGCTTAGCTTACTGATTGACATGTTTGCCCATATAGCTGAGATAAATCTTTCAATCCAAGAGCCTGCAGCCTACATAATGGATGTTGCTGAAAAACTGCAAGCTCTGTTGGGCAGGCTGCCACTTTGGAAGACGACAATGGAGGCAGGTAACTATGCAAATGTTCCAGTCTTGAATGGAGCTCTTCTACAAGTTGAGAGGGACAAAATGCAGAGCTCTTCCCAAGGTTACTTCTGCTTAGGTGACCTTAATGTCGAAACATGTGTCCGAAGTTCTTCTCTGATATTAACTGCACTGATGATGCACAATTTGCAAACCGTGCCATTATTGACTTAAGAGCAATGGAAACGTTTCGACATGAGTTCCGCTTCTGGGAGGGGTCTGCTGTTCCTTTAAAGAGGCCTACTCGTCTGGATAAGTGAGCTATAGATTATTTTTTACCTTGTGCAGTTGTTTAGGTCTGTTTATGAGAGATTTTTGGCACTTGGAATCATAGAAACTAAAAACAGAAATTGAGTGGACGTCCAAAAGACCACCCCAGAATTTCACGTCCTTGTTTAAGCCAAACAACAACAACAACAAATCTGGTGTCTTGCTGGCGTTCCTGAGATCTTACCGACTTAGTATCGACAGGGTGGATCGAGGACTCTCAGAACCACCTCCATGGTGACGTCCACACTAAAGGTTAAATACTTTAGAAACTCCACATCAGCTTCTAGAACTGAAAAGCCTTTTGGATGAGAGGTGAAATGACCTCAAGAACCAAGAGGAAGTCCAGTTGCCTTCAGCTCAAATGTTCAAGTCTCCCATATCTGCTTCCACTACCACAATCCCAGCTCTCGAGGAACTCAAACTCGACATGGGACGGAAAGCCCCTGCAGAGACAGAAAAAACAAACACAAACAACCCTGATGTCAGATCCTTATCTGGCAGAACTAAGAACTTTGATTGCATTTCCATGCACTTAATAATCCGATAACTGCAGAAAATCAGATTTTGTCAGCAATCTGATCAAGTATAAATGCACTTACATGACCTAGGCAATAATCGGATTTCTGGTTTGCAAACAGCCAATAATCTCACCGAAAGAGCTGATGTAAAGTTCAATATAAAAGAACTTTAATATTAAATATTCAAATTCTTAATTTTATTGTGTATATATTGCGTTTTAGAGTCTCCACAAAGTGTTCGGTAACCGTTTAGCGGGTATTGCGGTAATTCCAGGGTTGCCAGATCCCACGAGAGAATCCCCACCTGGTCAATGTACATAAGACCAAAAGAAGTGAAATCTCTAACATTAAGAAGACCTGTCAACCATGTATTTTTATCCGATAGCTGCTCTGCGCACATGTGCAGATCTGAAGAAACTGCAGAACTGCAGATAACTGCAGAAATCCGACTATGATCAGATTATTAAGTGCATGTAGTGCACTCATTGAGGACCTGGGGTGAGAACCACCCGCGTAAGACACAATCGCAGAGACAGTCAGGAGACGGGGTCCATCTCCTTGAAAGCGTTAAGGATCTGGGGTAGAACCCAACAGGCAAACAAACAACACCAAATCATAATCATTCAAAAATGATTTAGGGAAGTTCACAAGTAGGCTATTTTGGTGGGTAATGTGGGAATCTGGCAACCCTGAGTGAAGCGCTGTAGAGCAATTTTGATTTTGTTTTCATTTGAACACAGCTTTTAGTGCACTGAGATACATCTTCCAGTCAGAAAAAATGAAGACAAAGCTTGGTGGCTCAGCACCTCTGTCTGCCCCTTTCCAACTCACTTACAAACACAATCTGTCACTCTCTCTCATCACACACACACTCACTCTTAAACACACATTCATTGCAAACATACTGTAGCGTGAACTAAGTGTCACACCAGGAAATCTGCTCATAATGAAGCTCTTTATTACACGGGCCAAAAGCACAGAGAAAGAGAACTTAAAAGAGCTATTAGTAGTGCCTAGGCTGGCTAACATGACTAGTGCATTACATTTTTTAGCAGACATTTTTATCCAGAACAACTTACAATCCAAGCAACTGGGGGTTAAGGGCCTTGCTCAAGGACCCAGTAGTAACAGCTTGGCAAAGGTCGGATTTGAACCCTGGACTTCCTGGTTCATAGTCCAGTACCTTAACCACTAGGCTACCACAAATCCCACATAGAACATAACAAATAAACATAAACATAGTGCAAAACCATGAAATAATGCATAACCCGAGTAACTATGGACACTGAGTGGTTCAATACCCTTATTGAAATGAATAACAAAAATCAACCCAGCATGCCAGACCTGCAGCGCCTGCTGGGTGCCGCCAAGAATGTCACAACCCCCCTCTTGGCAGCTGAAGAGGCTGCCGCTACAATATGCTTTGGGGACTTTTTATTGACATAATGATTACTGTAGCTTATTAACTCTATACCTACTCCTAACCCTAACCTTAACCTTTGCAACTTTCCTAGTAGGAGCCAGCAACATGTCCACACAAGGTAAAAAATTACCTAGAAGACAAACTAGCAAGAGACCTAAGCACAAGATGAGGAGACTTTACTCGGCTGTTGTACCCACTCTATGATGCTGAAGGAAAGCAAACTATGATATGAACTTCCAAAGAGTAGAGAGTCGATAATATTTCTCTACAGTATTAGTTTCTTCATCAATAACATTTCCAAATAGAACAAATGACATCCTTACAGCTGTGGGTTTATCCGAATGAGCACCTGATTCTCACTGAGTCATTCACAGTGCGTTACACGTTACTTATTACTCCACCACTACTCCGCATTTCAGTGAATATATTAATGCCATAGGCATGCCGAGACACATGATTAAAAACATGACTGGACTATGAGATGCCGGATTATTGGAGAATCTACACTGAGGGATAAATCTGGGAACTCCAGCCACGTCTGACAGTGAATAAACTGATTTGGTATTGAAACATATTATAATCAGCACTCGCATCTCTTCTATGTATCTGTCTAAACTACACCTAATGCTTTTATTTGTGACCTAATTTGTTTTGAGGCATGTAGACCTTTCAAAGTACAAATAGCATGGTTTCCCAGAATAGCTCTTCACCAATGTTCTAAAATTATGTTTCATTATTCGCTATTTTTTAAATGATATATTATCAGGTCTAATACCCTAGCCTTCCACTGCAGGGATTGAGGAGAGATCAGGTTCAACAAGAGTTGTATAGTCATAGTTAGAGAAGTAATCCAAGTCATAGTAGGAATGCTAAAAATCAGAAAGAACACGTGGACTTTGTGGAGAGCACAAAGATAATTGGGTGTATAATTAGAGAAAGAAGGATGGATGAAAATTGGTGGAGCGTGCAGGCAGGACATTATGGGGAATGGCTGCATGGATATGACAACATCCATGTCTTTATGTCCTCCAAGAACTTAAACAGTTTGAGTTACTATGAAACACAGAGTCCTTAAAATATCATTCAATTCTTCTTTATTGCTGCTTGCCATCTGTACTAATAAATGGGAATTAAAGAGACCTTTTGGCATGACACCAATACCTTTAATTGTTCCGTAATATATATTCCTTGAAATAAAAATCTATTTTTATCAAGGATTCAGGTGTTTTTTTGAGCTCTAATGAGCACTTAATGGCTTACTTTTAAGTTTTAGAATGGGTAATCTTTAAAAACTTTAAAAACTTTACTCCATTTCCTTAATTTGCCCAAAAATTCAGTTGTGGTCTAAAGATAATTTAAGTGTGGCATATATTCATGTTTTATAGTATCATAAGCATAGCAGCGGAAGGTATGCCATGCCTAAATGATGAGAATCATACAAAAAATAAGAAACTAACATTGGTCCGATGACTAATCCTCATGGGTCTCCCAATATAACTAAAGTCTCCTATTGAGACTTTGAGACTCAAAGGTGAAACTAGAATGGGGACAGCTGAACAGTATTCTGCACTTAACGTCATGTCCGCTTTATCAAACACGGATCTCAGGTCCAGCAGGTTAAATGGGTCTGAATCAGATGTCATGAATAGGTCATGCATCACTCATGTACTCAAATGCAGCCGATTCAATTACCAGTGCACCACCGTGCAGAGATGAGCTATTTCACCGTCTGCTGTCTATAATATTAATAATGATTCAGGGACTACAAAGAAATCTCTGTGGATACAGGGCAAGGCCTTTGCCTCTGTTAAAGATATAGCCACATGGGCTCAAGAAAACCAATATATCAACGACATCCAGAAATCCTGGAGACTCTGAGATGAGCTAACACAAAATGTTGTGTGTTGGTACATAATAGCTCATGTGTGTAATATTTGTTTGGGAGCGTCCATGTTCCCGTACATGAATTATATTGTACAGGTAAGTGCCGTTTAACAACCGAACGTCTGTAATGATCAACATCTGTTTAGTTTAACAACTGAGGTCTAAAATCTCTAACTGAAATCAGAAATTACAGTGGTGCTTAAAAGTTTGTGAACTTGTTAGAATTTTCTGTATTTCTGCATAAATATGACCTAAAACATCACCAGATTTTAAGTCCTAAAAGTAGATAAAGAGAACCCAGTTACATAAATGAGACAAAAACATACTTGGTCATTTATTTATTGAGGAAAATGATCCAATATTACATATTAGTGAGTGGCAAAAGTATGTGATCCTCTAGGATTAGCAGTTAATTTGAAAGTGAAATTAGAGTCAGGTGTTTTCAATCAATGGGATGACAATCAGGTGTGAGTGGGCACCCTGTTTTATTTAAAGAACAGGGATCTACCAAACTCTGCTCTTCACAACACATGTTTGTGGAAGTGTATCATGGCACGAACAAAGGAGATTTCTGAGGACCTCAGAAAAAGACTCGTTGATGCTAATCAGGCTGGAAAAGGTTACAAAACCATCTTTAAAGAGTTTGGACTCCACCAATCCACAATCAGACAGATTGTGTACAAATGGAGGAAATTCAAGACCATTGTTACCCTCCCCAGGAGTGGTCGACCAACAAAGATCACTCCAAGAGCAAGGCGTGTAATAGTTGTGAGGTCACAAAGGACCCCAGGTAACTTTCTAAGCAAACTGAAGGCCTCTCCTCATATTGGCTAATGTTAATGTTCATGATTCCACCATCAGAAGAACACAGAACACCAATGGTGTGCATGGCAGGGTTGCCAGGAGAAAAGGCCACTGCTCTCCAAAAAGAACAATGCCTGCTTGTCTGCAGTTGTTAAAGATCACGTGGATGATCCAGAAGTCTATTGGAAACGTTTTTGTGGACGGATAAGAAAAAGCGTTATGTTTGGAGAAAGGGAAAAACACTGCATTCCAGCATAAGAACCTTATCCCATCTGTGAAACATGGTGGTGGTAGTATCATGGTTTGGGCCTGTTTTGCTGCATCTGGGCCAGGACGGCTTGCCATCATTGATGGAACAATGAATTCTGAATTATATCAGAGAATTCTAAAGGAAAATGTCAGGACATCTGTCCATGAACTGAATCTCAAGAGAAGGTGGGTCATGCAGCAAGACACCGCCCCTAAGCACACAAGCCGTTCTACCAAAGAATGGTTACAGAAGAATAAAGCTAATGTTTTGGAATGGCCAAGTCAAAGTCCTGACCTTAATCCAATCAAAATGTTGTGGAAGGACCTGAAGTGAGCAGCTAATGTGAGGAAACCCACCAACATCCCAGAGCTGGAGCTGTTCTGTACGGAGGAATGGGCTAAAATTCCAGCTCCTTCAAGGTGCAAGTGGCAGGAGCGATAACCTTACTGATAAAAATTGTTCAGTCAGGTGCTTGAGCTATGATTAAATATAATGGTTAGATTTAAGCAAGAATTATTAAGTACTCAGTGTTTAACAAGTAAACATTAATAAGGTGCTTGCTTTTGATGTGAGAAGTAAAATACAGCATGCATTGTAGGCCTATGAGGCGTTCTGTGAAACTGCACTTTATGCGATCTGGATGTTATCCAAATAGGATAGAATACAATCCTTTTATTGTCATTATACTTACGCACAATGAAATTTATTGCAACACTTTGTTACCAAGATAAGCATCTTGTATCATTAAGCATGGGTATCATTATACACATTATACGCCATACTTAGCAATGCTTTAGTGTACCAGTACCAGTGACTACAAAGTCAAGATACTGCAATATTATATTGACATACTGATTTTCTATTGTTTTAATATTTAATATGGGTAAAATCTTATCTCACTGCAGAGTCAGCCCCTTACACCACTCCCTCTCTCTCTCACTCTCTTTCGTACACACACAAATACATTTCTGGAATGAGAAACTGTCTTTTATGTGACAGTGCAAGACATTTTCTGTTTAATTTACAACATTTAACTTTGGAGTGTTGCATTGCAAAGACGCAGTTCTGGTCGTCATCCCCAACGTTCCCATTCCCAAATATTAATATATCTTGTGCTGGGTGCTTTGTCTTTAGTGTTGCATCAAGTCAAGTCATGCTTACAGCTTGAAGGGTTCAAGGTATAGAGCGTGATTTAGAGACGTCATGTACATATATGTGCCACTTAACATACTCATTACGTTCTGTGAAACAGGATGTTGACCGGACATTACTATAGTCACATAGTAGTTTAGATACTTTGCACATAGTGTTTTATTTTAAAGAATAATATGAATTGAAACACAATAGGAAAACACTTCGTACAGTACTGTACAGTGCAGTAATTCTTATCTTTGTATTTTTGAAAACAAAAGGAACATTACCATATTGTTCACTGCCTTTTCTGTCAGCAGGTGTCACAAGGGTTTGCTCATACTAGTTTTCTGTCATCCAGACATTTAATAGATTTATATAGGACAGATTTGTATTTCCTATTATCATTCTTAAGATCTTGCACTGCACATACCTGTATCAGGAGTCTTCTTTTTTAGTGTCGGAAGAAAGCATCAGTGTTTGAAAACAAGAAACAAGCAAATGGGAGATCTTTGTTAGACTGAAAGCCGTACAGGATGCTGCATTACAGACCTGCCAGCATTGCAGCAGCCCACTCTACATATTACAAAAGACTGAGCCTTGCGTGGCCTTCATGGAAAGAAATTGTCTCCTGATATAAATAAGATATCTGTACAACAAATATACGCAGTTCCTCAGAGGGTGCGATGCAGGAGTTCTCAGAGGAATTGAAAAAAATCCTGATTTGGCAACGTGCCTACATTGTGATTTATGCACAAGTAATGTACAATGTAAAGAAAGTGATGAGAATTTGCTGAGGTTGGATTAAAACGCTGCTTGGAGTGGAGCTAGGGGTGTAAAGAAAACACGATTTGATTTGGTAAATCAGTTAACCTGTCTACAGTATGGATGCATCAATTTATGAGCATATCTAGAGTGAAAACATCTAAAAATCAATACACCTATCACAATCTTCCCTTGTGTGTGTGTGTGTGTGTGTGTGGGCACCCTGTTTTATTTAAAGAACAGGGATCTATCAAAGTCTGCTCTTCACAACGTGCGTTTGTGGAAGTGTATCATGGCATGAACAAAGGAGATTTCTGAGGAGCTCAGAAAAAGAGTTGTTGATGCTCATCAGGCTGGAAAAGGTTACAAAACCATCTCTAAAGAGTTTGGACTCCACCAATCCACAGTCGGACAGATTGTGTACAAATGGAGGAAATTCAAGACCATTGTTACCCTCTCCAGGAGTGGTCGACCAACAATTAAAGACCATAACTGAAACTATCAGTTACTTTACATGCAACAGCATGTGTCCCTATAGCGAGTAAGATACTCGACTATGGACCAGAAGGTCCAGGGTTCAAATCCCAACTCTACCAAGCTGCCACTGTTGGTCCTTGAGCAAGACCCTTAACCCACAATTCCTTGGACTGCAAGATTGTTAATAAATGATGGTTAACCAACTTGTAGACTTTGGTAGCCTAGCGGTTAAGGTACTGGACTATAGACAAAAAGGTCCAGGGTTCAAATCCCACCTCAGCCAAGCTGCCACTGTTGGGTCCATGAGCAAAGCTCTTAACCCACAATTTTGCTAACTGCCTAGATGTAGATGTATGCTGGATCAAGACCCTGTTGGTTTCTGCATGGTTTTGTGCATCCCAGTACTATACGACAATGGAGAGCAGCATGAGCAACCTTAACCCATGTCACGTTCAATGAGTGTTACATTACAATCAAAGCACATCATATTTTTGGGAGCAGTTATGGGGAGAGAATTTATGTGTCAGTTCACATGAAAAAAATAAAGCCAGTGAAGAAATGTTTGGAAATAGTTTTTCCTTTCTGATTTCAAACTGGGTTACTGTGTTGAATTGAACTTAGCTGAAACATACTGGAATCATTACCTGCTTAACTGTAGAATTTTGTATCGTATCATAAACTGTGCATTGAGAAGCGTATCGTGTCGCCTGGAAGTTACAGTTTCGAGCCCCAATGTGGAACAGTACACATAAATGTCATCCATTTGAAATGGTTTACTGTAATCCATGAAAAGCCCCATCACTGGAGAAAATGGGGAATACGATTTTATGTAGTAGAACGAGAACTGACAGTCATGATTAATCCAACATGAAGGCACGCTGAGACAATGATAGAGTTAACGCAAGCTTGAAATTGAGATAAAGGCTTTTTATGAGAGTCATAAAGAGGGGAAGGATGACGAGAAAGCGAGAGATTGAACAGAAAGCCAGTGAGTGAAAGCATTAATATAGACCAAAATATAGCAAACAGCAAACGGATAGAATACTAAAGAGAAAACCAGCAAAGAACCCAGAGTACTTCATTCCATCTTCTGTACCATAATGAGCTGAAGAGTTGAAAAGTCACAGAGATGGATTTCACTGGTACAAACTCATTCATAACATATAACAAACCCTTTACTCAGAGTACCATCACTGTGGAACCTCAGAACTCGGACTTATTGCGAACTTATTGTCATTAGATTTGTTCTTGAACTGAATCTCAACAGAAGGTGGGTCATGCAGGAAGATAATGACCCGAAGCACACAAGTCATTCTACCAAAGAATGAAGAATCAAGTTAATGCTTTGGAACGGCCAAGTCAAAGAAATATTGTGGAAAGACCTGAAGAATCCCAACCATATCCTGGAGTTGAAGCTGTTCTATATGGAGAAATGGTCTAAAATTCCTCTAAGTCAGTGTAGAACTGCTCAACAGTTACAGAAACATTTAATTGCAGTTGTTGCTACATGGAGGTCAGATACTGAAAGCAAAGGTTCACATACTTTTGCCACTCACAGATATATAATTCATTTGTTTCCTGCTCTATGCAGATATGCAATGGGGGGCTTGAAGACAGAGAAATGTTAAACATTCAGTAATGTCTTGTGGATTCATACCTCACACCTCAAAGCTTTGAAGCAACTACCTGAAGATCAGAGCAGATCGAGATGTGCTGACTCTCATGTCACCTGATGAAACCCCAGCAAGTCATCCATCCTGAGCACCCTGTACCAGAGTATATTGCTAAACCTTTATATCACACCTCTATCATCTGAAAATGTGGCACCAGAGACAACTAACAGTTAATCATAGCGCATAACGGTCACAATAATCACTGTTGGTCCGGCAGTTATTTCTAAAAAAGACAGACTGGATGAAGCTGTAAGAGGAGGTGAAGTGGTGCGAGAAATACTGATAAACTGTTTTGTCCGAGTTCAGGAACTCCTTCACCCTCCAGTGGTTCTGTCCGCTGACATGGCCTGAACGTTAAAAATGCATGAGAGTCTTAAATGGACTGTGTGTGTGTGTGTGTGTGTGTGTGTGTGTGTGTGTGTGTGTGTGTGTGTATTTTAAGGCACTAATAAAACCATCCACTTCACAAATCTAAAGGCTTGTCAAACTTGTCAAGCCCACATACACAACAATATAAAAAGCGTACAGGTTACAGCTTTCTACTGAGCAAAAATGAGTTTTATCCATTTTTGTGTCTTTAGCTTCAGCAGTATGTACAGAGTCTTATTACTGAGGGGACGGTTATACAGAATGGAATCAATACAAATCGCAACGACTGCAGTGTCGACCTCAGACTACATTCCCAGTGAGCTCCTGTCTTACATTTACATTTACAGCATTTAGCAGACGCCCTTATCCAGAGCGACTTACAATTGATACAGTCTTACAATCCAAGCAATTGTGGGTTAAGGGTCTTGCTCAAGGACCCAACAGTGGCAGCTTGGCTGAGATGGGATTTGAACCCTGGACCTTCTGGTTCATAGTCCTGCACCTTAACCACTAGGCTACCACAGTCCCTTAGAGTGATTATTTGAATTACTGTTGCCTTTCTATGAGCTTGAACTGGTCTGACTTTTTTCCTCCAAGAACTGCCCTCACTGGATATTTTCCCATTTTCGAACCATTTTCTGTAGAAATGTCTGTGCGGGAAAATCCCAGTAGATCAGCAGTCTGAAATGCTCAGACCAGCACCAACAACAAAGTCAAGTTCAACCTTAAATCACCTTTCTTCGCCATTCTCATGCTCGGTTTGAACTTCAGCAGGTCGTCTTGACCATGTCTACTGTGGTAACCTAACGGTTAAGGTACTGGACTATGGACCAGAAGGTCCAGGGTTCCAATCCCACTTCTGCCAAGCTGCCACTGTTGGGTCCTTGAGCAAGGCCCTTAATCCACAATTGCTTGGATTGTAAGATTGTATCAATTGTAAGTCGCTCTGGCTAAGGGCGTCTGCTAAATAATGTAAATGTAGATGTACATGGGGACTGTGGTGGCCTAGCGGTTAAGGTACTGGACTATGGACCAGAAGGTCCAGGGTTCCAATCCCACGTCTGCCAAGCTGCCACTGTTGGGTCCTTGAGCAAAGCCCTTAATCCACAATTGCTTCTATTGTAAGATTGTATCAGTTGTAAGTCGCTCTGGATAAGGGCGTCTGCTAAATGCTGTAGAGGTAGATGTACATGCCTTAAATGTGTTGAGTTGCTGCTCTGTCATTGGTTGATTAGATATTTGCGCCAACAAGCAATTGAACAGGTGTACTAGAAAAATAGCTCTCTTTATTAATTCATTTTCATACTCTCCTCATCCAAATCATGTTCACTGGAGGTCGGTGGCCGGAGTATATAGCATCTGTCCCTGAAGAACCCAGGGTCTAGGGTAAGTGTGCTCTTGACATGATGTCAGTCCTTCACGGTGAATCCCCCTACTTGCCTCCCCTCCCTTAGACACAGCCAAACATGCCTGCATCCCAGCCAGAAGGCACCGTCAGGTTCCTGCAGTAGTGGGCTAGGTATATATATATATATATATATATATATATATATATATATATATGAGACTGTGGTAGCCTAGGGGTTAAGGTACTGGACTCTGGACCACAAGGTCCAGGGTTCAAATCCCACCTCTGCCAAGCTGCCACTGTTGGGTCCTTGAGCAAGATCCTTAACCCACAATTGCTTGGACTGTAAGACTGTACCAATTGTAAGTCGCTCTGGATAAGGGCGTCTGCTAAATGCTGTAAATGTAATGTAATGTAATATATATGTACAGCTTGAACAAATTCAATCTTTAAGCACCACCTTCAGTGTGTTACAATGGGCCCCATATTGTGTAGTTCACACTGCTTTTATTATGCTCAGATCCATTCCAAAAAGGCATTCGAACTTTTAAGGAATAAAGGGAATAATAAGAATAATGGGAGCCGGTAGTCGTATCTGTTATGTTATGTTTTTTCAACAATCCATACTTTGTGCTAGATTGTCCATAAGATCCAGGAAAAAATGTGTACTGAAATATTGTGACATTGATTTTTGTTCCAGCACAAAGCCCCGCACGAGCAGCCAAATTAATTCCTAGTTTATGGTGGTGCTTAGCCTGGACAAAAGTGCAGATTCAGTTGTTTCGCGTGGCCATTTCAGCCAATCCTCGATGTGTCTCAGTTTTGAATGTGTTCTCCAATAATAAGGAATCGTACAGAGTAGCAGCTAATGAAACAATTCCTGGTAGTGCATTCATTCATGCAGTAAAATTCTTATGTTCCAACAAATATAGGAAACACAAAATGCCTTTGCAGAGGTCATTAATGACAGTACGTGAGAGTGTGTGTGTGTGTGTGGCAGGGGTTATATGGGAGTCAAGTTTAAATATCCTTGTGAGGACCACAACTAAGTATCTTTTGAAGACAAAAAACAAAAAACAAAAGGTTTGCTTTAGATTATTGAGGTTAAGGTTAGGGTGTAGGTGTAGCATTAATTAGCATCATTAACATTATGTCACTGCAAAGTCCTCACAGTGATAGAAAATTGAATTGTGTATGTGTGTGTGTGTGGGTGTGTGTGCGAGCTACGACTGCTGCAATGCAGGGGTCTTTTATCCCAGCTTGACCAATCTCTAATTGCTTTAATGCTTTAGCAGTGTAAGGGAAAAGTCAGCCGTTCATCAGGACCAAAAATGCTGTGTAGCACCCTCCATTAGAATCCATTAGCAAATAATAATTACTCAGCACGCTGGACACAGGCACACAGACTTGGTGTGATATACCGTGCACAAGCTGTTGCTGCCATTTTCTCAAATGGGAACTAACATACTGCTACTCTATATGGACTCACAATTATTAATACAGTTACCAAAGGCTGAATGAAGGAATGGTAACCCAAATGTATTTTAAATTACTCAATTAATCAAACATTTTTTTTCATTTTAAGCTACTCTGTCTAGTGATTATCACTGGTGTTGGGGTCCGGCCCCTAACCTGGAGAACACAGGGTGCAGGTGTAAACATGCCTTGTCCCTGTTGCAACTTCAGGGGACGATACCCCCAATGGAGCATCCCCATGGTGGTTGGAAGATGCATCACCACCTAATCAACCTAAGTGGTTGCTGTGGTACTGTGGGACTGTGGTAGCCTAGCGGTTAAGGTACTGGAGGGTTCAAATCCCACCTCTGCCAAGCTGCCACTGTTGGGTCCTTGAGCAAGACCCTTAACCCACAATTGCTTGGATTGTAGGACTGTACCAATTGTAAGTCGCTCTGGATAAGGGCGTCTGCTAAATGCTGTAAATGTAAATGTAAAGTTGCTAATGTAACAAATGCCTAGTGTTACACAAACAGAACTGGAAGGTGTGATTTGGACTTTGGATTGTACAAACACAAACTTGTACTTTGTGTCCAGGAGTCATTTGTAACAATTCAGGCTTTTAACTGCTGTTATTTATCTTCTTCTGAGGAGGAATGCTGCTTTCTCCCAAATTAAGACTCATCGCTCCAACATCTTAATGCAGTTACTGCGCAAACAGAGGAAACATGTGGCCGTTAGTCAAAGTGCCAGAGCTGTCCACTAGGCTAAATGAGGTTGATGAGAAGTGAAGAGGAATGAAATAAATCACAAGGTGCAGTAGCATTACAGAACATGGACCTAAAACGGGTGACAAAAACGAAAGAATTATTGGGGTTTTCTTGTTGAAAGGAATTGAGTGTCAGAGACCTGGTAAATTGGGCATTTTGTCATTACTGACATGTACACTTGTTTCATTTTCAGCCTCATTAAACGAATTTTCATGCCACCGAAGAAGCAATAAATCAATTAATTAACCTCCTTTTATTGTACTAACCAATTGTTTGCCATATTTTGAGATACACAATAGAGAAACACAAGAAATTACAAACGAATAACTTATAAATTCAGTAGAGTGGAAGGTGGAATTTGGATGCTTCTTTATTTGATCAATTCGGACATCAAACGTTCCGTCTGAAATTTTTTTGAAAATTTGAACAGAAATTCTGACTTCGAGCATTTGTAAAAACTGTAAGCCTAAGACCCAGCCTCAGAGTGTGTCTGAAATGAATTGGCCTTTGTGAACCCTTTAGAATTTTCTATATTTCTGCATAAATATCACCTAAAACATCATCAGATTTTCACATAAGTCCTAAAAGTAGATAAAGAGAACCCAGTTAAACAAATGAGACAAACAAATTATACTTGGTCGTTTATTTATTGAGGAAAATGATCAAATATTACATATTAGGGAGTGGCAAAAGTATGTGACAGGTGTTTTCAATCAATGGGATGACAATCAGGTGTGAGTGGGCACCCTGTTTTATTTAAAGAACAGGGATCCATCAAAGTCTGCTCTTCACAACACACGTTTGTGGAAGTGTATCATGGAACGAACAAAAAAGATTTCTGAGGACCTCAGAAAAAGAGTTGTTGATGCTCATCAGGCTGGAAAAGGTTACAAAACCATCTCTAAAGAGTTTGGACTCCACCAATCCACAGTCAGACAGATTGTGTACAAATGGAGGAAATTCAAGACCATTGTTACCCTCCCCAGGAGTGGTCGTCCAACAAAGATCACTCCAAGAGCAAGGTGTGTAATAGTTGGTGAGGTCACAAAGGACCCCAGGGTAACTTCTAAGCAACTGAAGGCCTCTCTCACATTGGCTAATGTTAATGTTCATGAGTCCACCATCAGAAGAACACTGAACAACAATGGTGTGCATGGCAGGGTTGCAAGGAGAAAGCAAGGAGAAAGCAAGACAACGACCCTAAGCACACAAGTCGTTCTACCAAAGTCAAGTCAAGTCAGATTTATTTATATAGCACTTTTTACAATGGAGTATTGTCTCAAAGCAACTTTACAAGTTTAGAATATCTCCTAATATCTAGAAAAGAACATAAGACAAGACAAAAATAATATTACTGAACTATTCTCACTCACAGCAACATCTGTCAGACAGAGCAGGGGAAGCAATAGTGTGGTAACTTTTCTTGCTGCTCAAAGAGCAACTACTACTTTTCTAATTACACTACATAGACAAATGTTTCTGTACACCCCTTCTAATTATTGAGCTCTGATCTTTCAGCACCTTGGAACGTTCATAATATAAAGCATACATTTCTGGATTGTCCATAGACAAACAGTGACAGTAGAATGAGTTGTTCTGATACCCCATTGACTCTCAATACGACATATTTAAGGATTCTGCGTCCAAAAATTCAGTTAATTAGGTTTCTGCCCTGCTGTCCTTAAACAAAGACCATATAGAATTAGTTTGCCAACTTTGATTGACAACTAGGGTGGCTTGCACAGAACCTTGATCTCAACTCCATCAGACACCTTAAACATGGACTGGAATGCCAAAAGTGAACCAGGGCTTATTGTCTAACATCAGAAGCCAACCCCAGCGTTCCAAAATCTAATGGAGAGTCCTTTTAGAAGAACAAAGGCTGTTGTAGCAGCAAAGGTGGGGAGCAACGCCTATACTAACACCCACAGGTTAGATGTGATGTTTTTGAGTGTACACAAACTTTTGTCTGTATATTGTACTTCAGAACAGGAGAGATGTTACATTATGGATGTGAATGATGAACCTGGACCTGGAATTTTAAGACCATTAGTACAAGTATGCAGCACACAAGCAGAAAAGGGCATAAAACCACCACGTAATCCAGTGAATCACCAGGACAGGTACAACTACTTGAGCTTTGTCACTTACGCTGGTCTAGTGAAGCCATCCACTATTTGGGACATGTGCAGGAAGGATAGACTCCATAATCCTTCATTGATCTCATTAGTCACGGCAAACTACAGGTTTTAATCCATTTTCTGGAACCTACACGAGTGACTTTAAGGAGAACATGACGAATGGCAGGCCAAAGAGCACTGCAGGCTCTTCTGTTTAAAACCCCTCAGTTTGCCTTCAAAGCTGCCACCACCCTCATCAGAATCGGCGATAAATGAAGCAAGGGTAGCTCAATGCTCTCATTGATGGAAGGAGGTTTTGGTTTAAAATCTCACAATACATGGCCCCGTTCATTCTTCCCTTAACACGGATCAGTTGTCCTGTCCCCTTTTGCAGAAAAACAGCCCCAAGGCATGATGTTTCCACCCCCATGCTTCACAGTAGGTATGGTGTTCTTGGGACGCACCTCAGCATTCTTCATCCTCCAAACACGGCGAGTTGAGTTTTTACCAAAAAGTTCTATTTTGGTTTCGTCAGACCACATGATATTCTCCCAATCCTCTTCTGGATCATCCATATGCTCTCTGGATATGTACTGGCTTAAGCAGGGGGGCACGCCTGGCACTGCAGGATCTGAGTCCCTCTTGGCGTAGTGTGTTACTGATGGTAGCCTTTGTTACTTTGGTCCCAGCTCTCTGCAGGTCATTCATCAGGTCCCTCCGTGTAGTTCTGGGATTTTTGCTCACCGTTCTCATGATCATTTTGACCCCACAGGATGAGATCTTGCGTGGAGCCCCAGATCAAGGGAGATTATCAATGGTCTTGTATGTCTTCCATTTTCTTACAATTGCTCCCACAGTTGATTTATTCACAACCAACCTGCTTGCTATATGTAGATTCACTCTTCCCAGCCTGCTGGCAGGTCTACAATTTTCGTCCTGGTGTCCTTCGACAGCTCTTTGGTCTTGGCCATGGTTGAGTTTGGAGTCTGTCTGTTTGAGGCTGTGGACAGGTGACTTTTTATACAGATAACGAGGTCAAACAGGTGCCATTAATACAGGTAACGAGTGGAGGACAGAAGAGCTTCTTTAAAGAGAAATTTACAGGTTTGTGAGAGCCCAGAAATCCTTGCTTGTTGTGTGGGTGACCAAAAATACTTATTTTCCACCATGATTTACAATTAAATTCCTAAAAATCCTACAATGTGATTTGCTTTGGTATTTTCTGGATTTTTTTCTCTCATTTTGTCTCTCATAGTTGAAGTGTACCTATGATGAAAATTACAGACCTCTCTCATCTTTCTAAGTAGGAGAACCTGCACAATCAGTGGCTGACTAAATACTTTTTTGCCCCACTGTACACCTGGGAAAACAGCAGAAATCTCTAAACCAAGAGATATTCATTCAGGTCCAGTGTTGGACCTGGGAGACTTGGGGAAACACGATTCATCACATGAATTACTAAGGCATAGGAGAAGATACATCATCACAGGTAGCAAGGAAGACACTGTTCTGCCCTGTCAAAAATGCTTCGTCTGGGAAGGAGGAACCGTGCACTCTGTCACCAACAGAAGAAATACACCAACACTATTCTTCTTCGTGGCAGATCGTTTGTTTCGCCACGGACAATCACAAACCGAAAAAACAAACTATATGTCTGAGAATTGATGGAGAGTGTGAAACTATACTGTACTGATATATGGTATAATGAACCATTAACATCTTAAACATCTTAAAGTCTTAGGTCAACATTAAATTCCTTGTTGTACCAACGATATAATGACCACATATGGGCCCAAAAATCTTGGATTCGTAAGTCCATAACACTTTTCCACTGATCTTCATTCCAGTCTTTGAGAGCCTCAGTCTTTTAACCCTGTTGCCCTTCTGAAAAAACGTTTTTTTTGGGCTGCTTCCTTCCAAAAACACCATTCCTGATCAAGCTTCACCAGGCTGTAGAAGGATCAAATTGGCATCCAGATGAAGTGTAAGGGGAGGTCACACTAAATACTTTCCACTGTATCCTATAGAAACTGTCCTGATTTTTTCAGTTTTAAAATACTGCATACAACTTTCCTGTATTTTGTGGTTGTATTCTAATAGAGAGACTGAGAAATAACTATGTATGGTCATTATGTCATTGAAAAAACTAATGGAATATTTAAGCTAATGGTGTCCTAAGACTTTTGCACAGTACAGATTACTCAGATTACTTGCAGATCCCTCAGATCACACTGGATTAATGTCAAGGGTATATTTTGTCATTTACAATAATATATGAGTTAAATCTGTTTGTTACTTTGTTTATGAGTTACACAATGGAAAACAATTGTGTGAAAATGAACACAAATCCAATGAAAGAACTGTTTCAAAGAGAGGCGGAGCCTACATCAGTTTAGCCAAACAGCACATGCTTCATTTAAATATTTTAGTCTTAAAAGCACAGTGTCATCTTTTTAATCCTAACAGGTAATACAAACTAGAAAAGATACTCCTCATTGTGGTATTTACAAAACTTCTTTTACACTTTAAATACAAAGATACAGGTACAAATACAATATGGAAAATGTGACCTTTAATGAAATTACACGCAAAGTCCTTTTATATTCAAGTGAACTGGCATTTCCGTTCAGTCTGACTGGCTATCTGTCCCTGAACGTATCTCTGCATTTGTTACGGCGAAATTCCAGTGACATCTGCAAGGTCTGGATAAGGTCCTGCTCATCTCTCTTTCTCCAGCTGGGCTTTGGTAATTTCACAGAGGCCATAAGATCCATGGAGTGGATATAATGGCTGCTGAAATGAGGGAAATGTCAGGGTCCTGCAGTCATCATGCTGGTTCAGAGCCCGGCTCATGCATATTGATACGAACCATGACCAATATATCACAATAATGCTTTTACTTTGCACACCCACACTGGCATTGCTACATTAGTATTGGGGACAAAACGTTCTTCTGAATGACATGTCCTTTAGTTCACATGTAGTCTTTTCAGATTTAGTTGTAGAAAGTACAGTATATTTGATCTCTATCATTCACACACATGGGGACACATAGTGGAGCAAAAAAGTATTTAGTCAGCCACTGATTGTGCAAGTTCTCCTACTTAGAAAGATGGGAGAGGTCTGTAATTTTCACCATAGCTACACTTCAACTATGAGAGACAAAATGAGAAAAAAAATCCAGGAAATCACATTGTAGGATTTTTAAAGAATTTAATTGTAAATCATACTGAAAAATAAGTTTCTGGTCACCCACAAACAAGCAAGATTTCTGGCTCTCACAGACCTGTAACTTCTTCTTTAAGAAGCTCTTCTGTCTTCCACTCGTTACCTGTATTAATGGCACCTGTTTGACCTCGTTAGCTGTATAAAAGACACCTGTCCACAGCCTCAAACAGTCAGACGCCAAACTCAACCATGGCCAAGACCAAAGAGCTGTCGAAGGACACCAGGAAGAAAATTGTAGACCTGCAGCAGGCTGGGAAGAGTGAATCTACAATAGGCAAGGACCAAAGTAACAAAGGCTACCATCGAGTAACACACTACATCGAGAGGGACTCAGATCCTGCAGTGCCAGGTGTGCCCCCCTGCTTAAGCCACTACATGTCCAGACCCATCTGAAGTTTGCCAGAGAGCATATGGATGATCCAGAAGAGGATTGGGAGAATATTATGTGGTCAGATGAAACCAAAATAGAACTTTTTGGTAAAAAAACTCAACTCATCGTGTTTGGAGGAAGAAGAATGCTGAGTTGCACCATACCTACTGTGAAGCATGGAGGTGGAAACATCATGCTTTGGGGCTGTTTTTCTGCAGAGGGGACAGGACGACTGATCTGTGTTCAGGGAAGAATGAACGGGGCCATGTATCGTGAGATTTTAAGCCAAAACCTCCTTCCACCAGTGAAAGCATTGAAGATGGAACGTGGCTGGATCTTCCAGCATGACAATGATCCCAAACACACCGCTCGGGCAACGAAGGAGTGGCTCCGTAAAAAGCATTTCAAGCTCCTGGAGTGGCCTAGCCAGTCTCCAGACCTCAAGCCCATAGAAAATTTGTGGAGGGAGTTGAAAGTCCGTGTTGCCCCAAAACATCACTGCTCTAGAGGAGATCCACATGGAGGAATGGGCCAAAATACCAGCTACAGTGTGTGCCAACCTGGTGAAGACTTACAGGAAACGTTTGACCTCTGTCATTGCCAACAAAGGTTATGTTACAAAGTATTGAGTTGAACTTTTGCTAATGACCAAATACTTATTTTCCACCATGATTTACAATTAAATTCTTTAAAAATCCTACAATGTGATTTCCTGGATTTGTTTTCTCATTTTGTCTCTCATAGTTGAAGTGTACCTATGATGAAAATTACAGACCTCTCTCATCTTTCTAAGTAGAAGAACTTGCACAATCAGTGGCTGCCTAAATACTTTTTTGCTCCACTGTACACCCTTATACAAGACAGAGTGTGCGGAGTTGCTAGGTTATGGTGACTTTGGATTTGGGCACCTCTGTATAAATCAATTCATATCTAACCTTCCATACTAGCTTAATTGACTTTATGGTTGTGGGAGAAATCTGTTTTGTCAAACTACGCTTTTCCGCTTTGCTAAGTCTGTGTAGATCCATAAACCTTCAGACAGAAAGGTCATTCCAAGACTGATTTGTGGGGGAAAAACCTCTTCAAAGTCACTTAAGTCTCTTAATTAACGCAAAACCCTCTAGAAATAATCAATAGCCAATTAATCAATAATCGACTTTCCTCAGTTCACACTGTGTCTAGTATATTGGCTAAATGTAATTTGTGTACCTCGTGGTCCCGATATTCAGATGAACACAAGCAGTAACGTGACTGAACAATCCACTGTGAGCTTCAATCATCCAGACTTTGAGCAGTTTCAATAATTGTTTTACTAAATTGCTTTTCTTATTCAGAAGGCTGTCGGTTTGGAAATTTCCATGCTGCAATAAAGGCAATTAAAAAAGAAAGAAAAGCTTTTAATTAAGCAGAATGTCTGGGAATGTTGGAACAGGACAGAAGGCAGATGATAAAGAAACAGACCAGATAAAGTCCATGAAAAGATGGGTCTTTACAGAGGCAACTGCATTAAACAGAAAACAGATATGATAAGCGAGTAACTATTCCATCTGTCTGTAACAATAACAGTTCAAAATCAGTGTTTAGAAGAGAAAATATAACCAGGTCTGTTTTCTCAACCAGATATCAAAAATGATCATTTGGGGGATGTTTTGTAATATGTATGACTATATCATTTCCCACATTTTTTTTCAAACCCAGTGGAGTCTGAGAGCTCTAGTGAAAATTGTTGTTTGGATATTTATGAAGACAGATTCATAATTCAGCGGGATACCAACCCAAAACACCCCTTAAAGCTTTCATATTCAGTATCATCACCAGATTCCTTTTATAGCAGCCTCCAGTCATCTGGTAAGACTGTGGAAACTTAACCACAACAATGAAAGAACCACCTGCCACCGGTGTATGGACTGGTTCACAGTCCGTGTCTCAATCCATCACAACTGTGTTGGGTGGGGTTGAGGTCATAGTTCTGTGCAGATGCTCGTTTCTTTTTCACAAAACTGAGCAAACTATTTCTTAAAGGAACTGACTTTGTGCTGGAATAAAGCTTTCTGACTGTGGGACTGCTAGAATATGAAGCTTAATTCATTTCCTCTGAAGGCAATGCTGCAGAGTCCAGACTTTATGGTATGGTTTTGCCATTAATGCCAACAAATATCAATGGCAATGTTGGCCTTAGGTTCATGTGAGGCTGCTTATCCATGAAGACAAACAGCAACACAACAGATGCTGGTCTTTGCTTTTTCAGCAGTAGCAATAACAGGTTCGCAATAAATCGCGCTAATCTCTTTTTGCACAATAAAAGAAGACAAGCTAAGAAATAATACACAAAGACACTCTATACCAAATGCTACTCTTCCTTTTTTAGATATCTGACTAGCATCAAAAGTTTGCCTCCACTTTGAGAGAAAACGAAAGGCTAACTACAATAAGTGTGGAAAGTTGATCTTTTGTAAAGGCACTTATACTTCCAACATGGCAAAAACATCTAAAGCATCTGCATGATTCTGAGCTTCAGCAGTGTCCACTGTGCACACCATTGTTGTTCAGTGTTCTTCTGATGGTGGACTCATGAACATTAAAATTAACCAATGTGAGAGAGGTCTTCAGTTGCTTAGAAGTTACTCTTGGGTCCTTTGTGACGTTGCCAACTATTACACGTCTTGTTCTTGGAGTGATCTTTGTTGGTCGACCACTCCTGGGGAGGGTAACAATGGTCTTGAATTTCCTCCATATGTACACAATCTGTCTGACTGTGGATTGGTGGAGTCCAAACTGTTTAGAGATGGTTTTGTAACCTTTTCCAGCCTGATGAGCATCAGCAACTCTTTTTCTGAGGTCCTTAGACATCTCCTTTGTTCATGCCATGATACACTTCCACAAACATGTGTTGTGAAGAGCAGACTTTGATAGATCCCTGTTCTTTAAATAAAACAGGGTGTCCACTCACACCTGATTGTCATCCCATTGATTGAAAACACATAATATTGGATCATTTTCCTCAATAAATAAATGACCAAGTATAATACGTTTGTCTCATTTGTTTAACTGGGTTCTCTTTATGTACTTTTAGGACTTGTGTGAAAATCTATGATGTTTTAGGTCACATTTATGCAGAAATATAGAACATTCTAAAGGGTTCACAAACTCTCAAGCACCACTGTATATAAATTAAGGTACGCTAATGAATGTGAACCATAATAACTGAATGTTGTTTCTGCAAGATAATTCCCCCATATTTATTAATCCTGCTCCCTTTTAGAATATATTATGGGAACGCAGCAGTTCTGTTATTATGTCTTAATAACTGTATTAGCATGCTAGATATTTCTGATAGATTTTGACGGTTAGATGAAACCCTCCAACAGCAGCTGCAATGGCAGAGTTCATTAACCTCTATATTAAGAGAGGTCTATATGCGATATAATTAAGATAAAGGACATTTTATGGCATCGCTGCTCCCCTAAGAGCCATTCTCATGGAACAGTAAATGTGTCCGATACGACTCCAGCAGAGTGAAATGGAGTGAGAAAGTCGTTAGCTTTGTCTTATTAAAACGCGAGACGATATGACATTATCAGGAATGCACTGCGCTCTCAATGATGTCCAGATAGATTCTCCAATTACATTATTATGTACAGACAGGAAGTTTTACGGATTCATTCAGACCACTGGTTCACAACATTTATCAGTGGAGCCACAACAGTGGCCGTGAGAACAGACTATATAGGTTCTACCCTGAATCATAACTGTTAAATGGTACTACCTCATGAGTTGTGGAATCCCATTTAAAATGAGCTTTAGCTGAGGATAGGTGGGAGATGAACACACTTGTCATTAGAGAGATCATGGGTGCTTGTGTGAATATCCGATGATGTTTTTGGTCCTATGTATGGAACAATATAGAATATTCTGAGTATTATCACTTAGGAAACAAGTAAAAAATGTAATTACTGATGTCTTACATTACATTTACAGCATTTAGCAGACGTCCTTATCCAGAGCGACTTACAATTGGTACAGTCTTACAATCCAAGCAATTGTGGGTTAAGGGTCTTGCTCAAGGACCCAACAGTGGCAGCTTGGCAGAGGCGGGATTTGAACCCTGAACCTTCTGGTCCAGAGTCCAGTATCTTAACCGCTAGGCTACCACAGTCCCATGTCTTCTTATAAACAAATCCAATCCGAATAGGGTTCCAGACTTTTAAACACAGTTTGGAGTAAGTGTAGTTATCTACATAAGCCTCATAGCTCCAGAGTCAAACTAAAATTAAAGCCAACTTCAGACATCTTTCTAGATACAATCAATCTTTTTACTGATGCAAAACAGAACGCAGCCAATAACCAAGACAATACAACAACATTCGTTTTCAAGGCAAAATTGCTCCATAAAACATCCTGTGTACATTCAAGGAGGTGACGTATGTCAGAATAAGATAGGGTTTTTATTCAGAGAATTGTTCTCTGGGCACCACTATTGAAAATCTATAGCGCTTCATTAGTACCGGCCCAGACCTGATCGACCCTCGTTGCCATCTCTGAAAGAACTAATCGAGAATCTCAGGATTTTTTATATCTCGTGCTGAGGGAACACATGGGTCTTTACATGGGTCTGCTGTACAAGCAAGCCTGAGACAGAGGGTAAATTTGGTTTCCTATGGTCTGACCTTGCTTAGGTAGCAGGATGTATGGAAATGAGCTGCTAAGCTCGATATTGTTGGCCTATAGTTGACCTGGTGTTGATTTTAGGGATTGATTAGCAAAGGTCTCCAAATGTTCTTGTCAAAGCTCAGCTCAAACTATCCCAATAAGGAGCAAACAATGTCGCAAAATAATATGTACATATGGTTCTTCTAAAACACCATTAATTTGTACCAGATTTTTAATCTAATTAAAATGTATTCTCATTGGCTTACCCTCCAAAACCACTCTGGTGGTTCATGGTGGCTGTGTGATGGTTGGCAATGTTATCTTGTGTTTTCATACGAGTCGATATCCGATGGCTAGTAGCAAAGTGAAAATTCTGGAACATTCTGCTCATCCCATACATGGTGTATCTAGGAACACCTCTAGAAGACTCATTCCATTAAGGTGCTCTAGGACACGTTGGAGATGTTCCCAAACTCACTTCATGAGCAAGAGAAAATAATAGCCTAAGCTCTGGAACTGCATTACATTTACACCATTTAGCAGACGCCCATATCCAGAGTGAATTACAGCTGGGCTTTGTATTCTTTTTTTGCAGACATTACCTCATGCTAGCACAAAGAGCCTACAGACCTAGAACACCATCCTTGTAAAACCCTGTTAGGAGCAGCTGAAGAATAAAAACAACATAAATAGCAATACAATAACAATAATAGGAACCTATAATGCAGGTATGTAGCGTCTAACAACAGCATTAGGTTCTGTGAAGAAAGTCGTTGACTGAAATGGTCGCTGACTGGACTTTACCATAGTCACAAGAAACCGATTCGTAATTTGTTAAAGGGAATGGACGTTGATTGATGGTTAGTAAACGGCGTTTACTTGTAATTAAAAAGTGTAAGTACTTCTTCACTCATTCTCGTTCTTCACTGGTGAGTGAAAAAGTGGGTGTTCTGGTGCCATTTACAGAAAGCAACAGACACAGTCATTTGGGCATCCAGTGGACATTTATTGTTCAAAGTTGTTCTTAGATAGTCCAAATCCCTAACATAAAATCGGATTCTTATAGAGACTTCCGAGGAAAATACATCATGAAGGAAAGCCTGCTGTGAACCTGCAGACACTGGAGCTTCTGGCACAGTATCTCTTTCAGATCCATTAGAGTAATTACCATGACCCTTAAGGGTCTCTAGCATACATTAGATTTTGTATTTATGTTGTTAATTAAATTATAGTATAAATCAGAACATATGCAGTTTCAGCTGAAACAGTTTTGCTTTAGGTACATTTGTTAAACGAAAAAAAAAACATTTATCCTTATAACACATTTTTTAACAGTGGAAATCTTGTCTCTTATGGCTGAAGTAATGAAGACTCAGCAAAGTCATGAGGATCCATACTTTGCTAGAGGTTCATTTAGCAAGAACTGGAGTCCATGAAATAAACAGAGGGTCAAAAAACAGAGAAATCCACAATGAGTTCTAGAGCAATACTAAAATTTACTAGGGAGTTATTTGATGCCATTAGAAAAATATCTAACAGTGTAGATGGGCTACACTGCTTTAGGACATCACCAAATCACTTTTTTTTCATTAGACAATAAAAGTGTTAATAAAAAGTTCATTTAGATTGTTGGGTCCAAGGACCTTTCTTGTGCATGTAAAACTTTAGTTCACCCCACAGGTCTTCTATGTGGTTTAGGTCAAATGGCAGAAATGGCCATGACAGAAGCCAGACTTTGTGTTCAGTAAACCATTTTTCTGCTGATCTGGACATTTTGGATCGTTGTCCTTCTGGAAAATCCAAGGATGACCCATTTTTAGTTTCTTGTCAGAGTCAAGACAACTTTTGATTTAAAATGTATAGACATTTCATGGAGTCCATGATACATTGTACCATAACGAGGTTCCCATGGTGTTTGGAGGAAAAACAGCTCCACAACTTCACAGACCTTCAACTAAAACCAAAACCATATTGTGTGTTTGTTGCCCAAAAAAGTTTCACCTGACCACAGAACACAGTTCCAGTCAACGACCCAGTGGTGGTCGTGAAATCTAGGTGCATACATTTGTGGTTAGATGACAGGAAATATTTTTCCCTGGTAACAGTTCAAATAATGTAATAATAATCATGGAGGTGGAGTCTCTAGTTTTGGAGACTTGGTGAGCTCAAGATGCTACTTTTTCTGTAGCTTTCCAAGAGTGATTGATGGGTGCTCATCCAGCTCATCTTCACAATGTTGAGGAATGACTAAGAGAACCTGATCTCTCTGTCATATACAGGTATATATACAGTACCAGTCAAAAGTTTGGACACACCTTCTCACCCAGTGTTTTTTCCTTATTTATAATGTTTTCTACATTGTAGATTAATATTGAAGACATCAAAACTATGAGGGAACACACATGGAATCATGTAGTTAAAAAAAAGTGTTCAACAAACCAGAACAAGTTTTATACTTTAGATTCTGTGTTTCATCCATACCTCTTCACAACAAAGCTGATGGTCGCAAACACATTAAGAAGGCATGAAAGTCCTCAAGTTAACTCCTGACAATGCCCAGCTGTTAATTGAAACCCTTCCAGGTGATGACCTTAAAGCTGATTGAGAGAATCCCAAGTGGGTGCAAAGCCGTCATCAAAGCAAAAGGTGGCTACTTAGAAAAATCTGAAGTATAAAACATATTGTAGTTTGTTTAACGCTTTTTTGTTCACTACATAATTCCGTACCTGGCCGTACCTGTACAGACATTTTCCCTACATAGCTTTTGAAGTGTTTATATGCGTGCATGACTCGACTAGAATATGAATCAGCCATGTCGGCACAAGCCCTGCTTCACCTTCTAATAGCTTAATCAATTACACTTTTAATGACTGGAGCCGTTTAAGTTATGATCACGTTTAACCCACTGGCAGAAGGTGAGGGATGTGTAAGCAGATTAAGGAGCTGATGAATGCAGGAAATAGATCATGGAGATGCTGGTGAAAAGAGACAAAGAGAGAGAGAGAAGCTGGAATTATATATCCAGGGAAGCTATATATCTTCACTAATCACAGGAAGAACTCTTCAGCTCTTAGTGCACATACACTTTACTAAACACAGCAGAAAGGTAGAGTGGGATTCAAACTTTGAAGAACAGAATGTGGATTTTATTGATTAGTAAAATCCTAACAGCATTGCACACATGCAGTAACTGAACATCAGTGCTTTTCATCCAAGAAGGGGGAATGAGAAAGAGTGGAAAAAGCTGACACATCTGTTCTCTGTTTATCATTCCAATCAATATTTATTGTTCAGGTTTCACAACAGTAGTGAGCCCCACCGTGCTTTATTTGATAAGAAACCAATAAGACGGGCCCAGAATTGAGAAAACTTTTTTAACAAATAACGCCCAGCAGCCTTTGACTCAAGTTGGAAAGAAAAGTTATATCTGGCACCTTAGAAGAGAATTAATATCAGATCATCCCAGGAAAGATGGAAATCCTATATTAGAAAAGAAACAACTGAAATGCCAGTACAGCCCCAAAAAGGTATGAAGACTTTGGAAGATCAAATCTAAGTTCTTTTAACAATAGAAAATGTCACAAAGCATTTTTACAGAAGAGCGTGTCTGGACACCAAATATGAAGCCAGACTTGACAGTGGTAAGGAAATTCCTTAGGACATAGCACTACGGCGAAAGCTTGAGAAGAACCAGGCGGGTGAGACCAGAGAAATGTTGTTTAGATAGACTGATTGATAGATAGAATAGAAGAATAGAACTTTATTTATCCTGAAGGAATTACAGGTGTTACAGTAACAGACAAATTGCACGTCTACTTACAAAATCTAAATTAGGCAATGAGAGGGACAGACGTACGTTGTAGTATATAAGTGAGGCAAGAGTAAATAAAGTCTATCTAATTCCATTTATGTACACCAACAAGAAAGATTTATAGCATTTACATGGACGCAGCATTGATATTGCACTAAATGAGTTTGATTAAGTCACAGTGAGGTACGACTAGGAGTAGCAGTAGGAGTTACAGCAGAAGTGTGTACTAAAAATGTCATATTAGCGGCAGATTATGATACACACTCACCAGAAACTTTATTAGGTACACCTTCCTAGTAAAGGGTTGGACCTCTTTTTGCCTTAAGAACTGCCTTAATTCTTCATGGCATAAATTCAACCAGGTGCTGGAAACATTCCTCAGAAATTTTGGTTAAGATCTCAACATGCATTTATCTCAACAGCATTTCTGCATGTAGACCTGCTGAAGTTCAAACCAAGCATCAGAATGGGGAGGAAAGGCGATTTAAGTGACTTTGAACATGCCATGGTTGTTGGTGCTAGACGAGCTCGTCTGAGTATTTCAGAAACTGCTGATCTACTTGGATTTTCACACACAGCCATCTCTAGGGTTTACAGAGAATGGTCCAAAAAAGAGAAACTATCCAGTGAGGGCAGTTAGGGTCAGAATTTGGCGTGAAGAACATGAAAGCATGGGTTCATCCTGCTTTGTTTCCATGGTGTACATTTACATTTACAGCATTTAGCAGACGCCCTTATCCAGAGCGACTTACAATTGGTACAGTCTTACAATCCAAGCAGCTGTGGATTAAGGGCCTTGCTCAAGGAGCCAGCAGTGGCAGCTTGGCAGAGGTGGGATTTGAACACGGGACCTTCTGGTCCAAAGTCCAGTACCTTAACCACCAGGCTACCACAGTCCCACAATACAACTAATGCAGTGTTACAGTGTAGTACATTTACAGCATTTAGCAGACGCCTTTATCCAGAGCGACTTACAATTGGTACAGTCTTGAAATCCAAGCAGTTGTGGGTTAAGGGCCTTGCTCAAGGACCCAACAGTGGCAGAGGTGGGATTTAGCCACTAGGCTACCACAGTAATGGTGTGGGGGATATTTTCTTCATATTAATCCCTTTATGACCACTGTGTACCATCTTCTGATGGCTACTTCAAGCAGGATCACACGCCATGTCACAAAACCTAAATCAAATCAAACTGGTTCCTTGAACATGACAACGAGTTCACTGTACTCAAATGGACCAAAATCTCTGAGGAATGTTTCCAGCATCTTGTTGAATCTACACCACAGAGAATGAAGGGAGTTCTGAAGGCAAAAGGGGCTTCCAACTCAGTACTAGAAAGGTTAACATTATGCTAATAGTTAACAGGATGTGTTGACGTAAGACAGTTTATTCACATGGAAATGCTTTATAAATTAGCATGGAAAACAGCATTTTTCTCCTGGTGATAATCTCGCCCTCAGTTACACGTTAGCATCGAAGTATTGGTACAAAACTAAAGAAACCTACGTCAGACACTTGAGTTCAACGACTGCATTTATGGCAGGTGGAACATTATCCGTTTAGGTTTTTATTCATAGCAGTAAGCGGATGTGAATGCGAGTTTAACTGATGCGTCCAAAGCGGAACAGAAACGCAGCTGTGGGAAGAAAGGCTGATACGAGAGTGAAGACGGAAACGCAGGTCGTGAATCATTTTGCCTCAGAAAGTTTTTTTTCTGATAACGTCAGCTGCACTGACCCATTCATCTCTGACTATGCACATCCTACTTCCCTTAATCAAACCCCAAATCTCCAAAAAATCTCCATCCTAGTCTTAAAAACAGACAAAACACATCCTGGCTAAACTTATAACACAGCAATCTGTTCACAATACAGGCTGGATATATAAGTATTGTTAATTGCATCTTCAAACGTCAGTGGTTCCAATTAGTGTGGGTTGAGAGTTACCAATCCAACTCCAGATGCTCCCTGAGTTACGATGGGGTCGTGTCCTGATAAAGTCATCATAAAGTGATTGTATTGTGAAATGTGGAGCTTTATATACACTCCTGAATTACGATGGTTCGGTTTGCGATATTTCGTCTTTATTATCGACAGGAATCCGATATTACACACAAGACCACGCTCAGTAGGAATCGTATTCTGTAATTTGATGTTTCCCCAGGCAAACAATACAGAGTAGTGTATTCTGGGCATCATCTTTTAGGGAGTTGGGAGAAAACTGGACATAGCCACACAGGGAGAACATACCAAATGCCACATAAACTGTACTAATCCTGGATCCCAGCTTGCTTAAGCTTTCTGGTGCTCTCATTTTAATGTATAGTTTAATAGGGGCATACATCATAAATGATGGTGTTATAACCCATGTTGGATAGTTTTGCCAGTAGCAAAAAGCCATTCAGGATGAAAGATGGTTAGTTAAAGTCTGTGTGTGTATGTGTGTGTGTGTGTGTGTGTGTGTGTGTGTGTGTGAGAGAGAGAGAGAGAGAGAGAGAGAGAGAGGAGAGAGAAAGCGAGAGAGACTGATGAGGTGAAACACTTGCCGTTCTCAGCAGAAACTTGCTGAGATGTTCGATCTCTTAAAATGATGCATTATTCATCTTCCAACCTGCACCATCATCAGAACGTCATCTGTCTCTCTCTCTCTTGTCCCTCTTTACCTCTCGTTTCCTCTGTCTCTGCATTCTTCTCTCTATCCATCTTCCTTTTCCTATTTTCCGTGTTTCACTATTTCTATTTCTCTCTGTTTTGTTTACCTATCCACCCTTTTCTCTTTTCCTTCACTACCTCCTTCCTTTCCATATTTCTCTTTTTTTATCCTCAGCGGCTATGTTCCCATACATAGATGTTCGTCACTTTGAACAAAATCTGATTCTGATTGCAGATTTCAACTCCATTTACAGGCGTGACAAATGTAATCACATATCACGCACATGTACGGAACATCACGGAACATGATGACTGTCAACGTTACTATAGCGACACATATTACATATTAACATATGCATATGGCCATACAGTAACATACTGAAGACGACTGGACTGTAGCTTCTTCAAGCTTCTTTGGACTGTAGAAGGATCGAATTTGAAACAGAAAGGTGTCTAAATTCAGACTAATATATCAGAGAACATTAAGGACGTGACCAACAATATTGAAGAATCTTTATTGCACCAGCAAATTGCCTCCTTCACTGTATTAACTGTTATGGTGTTTTACCGCACGTGTAATATACGACAACTATAAATAATGACACTGCAATCAGCCCAGAGTCCCAACAGCGGACGTGTAGATCAAGTCGGTCGATTTCCAATCTTTACCACGTTTACTTAAGGCCCCCAGGTCAGAGGTGGGGAAGCAACCACAATGTTAACTTTAATGTCCTTACATGAGAGCCTGCAGACAAGTGGAAACATGTGAATGTGTTTATTTGTGAATGTACATTAAGTGTGGAAACAGCTAAAGAAGATGAGCACTCTATAAATACTCCTTAAAAGGAAAGCAGGTTTTAATGTATAGGGATAGGTGTGTGTGTGTGAGAGAGAGAGAGAGAGAGAGAGAAAAAGAGAGAGAGAGAGGTCCTTAACCATCTTAAAAAATGTTACAGAGTAGATTTGCTCTAGTGTATGTTTGTATATGTTTATAAGCTCATGTGGGTCTGTGTGGGATCAGTTTTGATCCATGACGGATTGAGCATGGGTTATATGGCATTATGACTGTCCTTGACCTTGACAGCTTAATGAAACAGTCTTTGTATTGTGTGTGTGTGTGTGTGTATGGAATATATAACCGATGGAATTGCCTCTCCAACCTAGACTACATACTTGAAAGTGTTGACACCCCTGAAATTTTTACAGAAAATGAGTTGCTCTTATTTTTATGACTTTCCAATACTTATTAACAAGCTGTAAATGGTGTTGTGTACCTGTCCTATTGTAAGTAGTACTCCTTTGTTTGTCCCCCCCTGTATATTCTCTCTAACTTGTAACTACTGTATATAAACTGGCTCACATTCACACGTGGAGTCACTGTTTCATCTGGCTGGCATCTGGCATCCCAGCATCCCAGTACTATTGGCATAAGATCCTAAACATATCTGTGTTAAAACATGAAAATAATAATAAGAATATGTTTTGGAGGCGTGAACATCTGCTACCAGACTGAGACGCCCTTCGTTTGTGGAGGATTCATGGTGAATCTCACGGTGGAGAATCTAAATCACATGGCACCAAAAGAAGTGTTTTGCATACAGAAACCCAAGAGCAGGGGTTTTAAAGGCAGAGAAGAGGCACTGAATGATTTTGTGTTTCCTTGGGAGATGTTCGGAAAGAGATCAGGGTCGTTTTTATTCTACCGTGTCTATAAACTGCTGATGCAATGATTTCTGACAGACATAAATTCACAGCATAACTACTGAGGAGCTCTCGGTCTTCCTCTTTATCTACGAGCTGCCTACAAAAACAGCTCCCCTGTACACCACTAAAGTAAATCAGATGGACTTCTGTATTAAAAAAACAACTGACACAAAATAATAACAATAAATTCTTGATTACATGGAGCCATTCCCCTTATTCAGCAGAGCACTAATGAATCTGTGGCCTGCTTGCACTCTCACAGCCCCCTTGATTTGAGGAACTCTAGAACTCGAGATGAAGTGGAAGGCCCCTGGAAAATCATAAAAACAACAACAAAGCCAAGAAAGACCCTACGCATGACCCAACAGAACTGAAACAACAAGGTTGCGGGGTGTAACCTGCCAGGAGAACACACAATCCGAGTTAAATCATCGCTTTCCCAGAGACGGAATATAAACCAAGTGTCTCAGCATTGGGAACCAGTGCTCAACCAAATCAGCCAGTTCATGTCCCACCTCAGGTGAGGTGATTATTGTTTCTCTGATTCCCTCAGCTGTGTCCAGACAGGACAGGGTCCCGACTTTGTTGTCTGTGTTTGTTGTTCTGCCTTGCCAAGGGCAAGAGATTCAGAGTTTCTTGAGTTCAGGTATCTGAGTCTATGGTAGTCTATGGTAGTGCTAGCAGACCAGGGCTATCCCCAAGTGACACTGTGTTTGGAAAGCATAAAGGAAAGCACAAAAGAAAATACATGCCATGTCAATGCATGTGAAAAGCTGTCTGGTGCTAACTAGTGGTAAAGTGCTGGAATTGCATCCTGGGAGATGCACAACCCCTCCAATGAGGTAAGAGGGTCATAAGCTGGCTAGTGTCCATCTGGCATCTTTGCTCGGTTATTCTGTGGTAATGCTAGTTCATTTATATGTTCAGTTTTATAAAGTTAGTTCATGTTTTTAATCTTTTCTATATAGCTAGTTCCAGGGTTATCCAGTCTTTGGTAATGTTAATTCATGGGTTATTCTGTTTGTGGTAATGCTAGCTCATGTGTTATTCTGTCTGTGGTAATGCTAATTCTTGGGTTATTTGGTTTATGGTAATGCTGATTCATGGATTATTTTGTTTATGGAAATGCTAATTCATGGGTTATTCTGTCTATGGAAATGCTAATTCATGGGTTATTCTGTCTGTGGTAATGCTAATTCTTGGGTTATTCTGTTTATGGTAATGCTAATTCATGGGTCATTCTGTCTGTGGTAATGCTAATTCTTGGGTTATTTGGTTTATGGTAATGCTAATTCATGGGTTATTTTGTTTATGGCAATGCTAATTCATGGGTTATTCTGTTTATGGTAATGCTAATTCATGGGTTATTCTGTTTATGGTAATGCTAATTCATGGGTCATTCTGTCTGTGGTAATGCTAATTCTTGGGTTATTTGGTTTATGGTAATGCTAATTCATGGGTTATTTAGTTTATGGAAATTCTAATTCATGGGTTATTCTGTTTATGGTAATGATAATTCATGGGTTATTCTGTTTGTGGTAATGTTAATTCATGGGTTATTCTGTTTGTGATAATGTTAATTCATGGGTTATTCTGTTTGTGGTAATGCTAGCTCATGTGTTATTCTGTCTGTAGTAATGCTAATTCATGGGTTATTCGGTTTATGGTAATGCTAATTCATGGGTTATTCGGTTTATGGTAATGCTAATTCATGGGTTATTTTGTTTATGGAAATGCTAATTCATGGGTTATTCTGTTTGTGGTAATGCTAATTCATGGGTTATTTTATTTATTGAAATGCTAATTCATGGGTTAGCTGGTTTGCTATCATCTTAGTTAATGAGTTATTTTGTTACCTGACATTAATGTATTGGTTATTGCGTTTGCTTTAACGCTAGTTCAAGGGTTATCCTGTCGATAATGCTAGTTCACACCTGTGTTGTAATGTTAGTTCATAAGTTATTTTGTTAGTTAATTAATGTTTTTCCCATATTGTTAGTTCAAGGGTTATCCTGTGAGCTAATGTTAGTTCATGGATTACCCTATTTGTTATAACGTTGGTTCATGGATAATAAATTTTGCTATAACGCTATAAGGCATACCCTTTTTAGCTAATATAAGTTCGTTAGCTTTCCTGTTTGCGATAATGCTAGTTTGTGTTACCCTGTTTTCTTACATGCTTGTTCAAGGTTTAATGTTTGCTAAAATGTTAGTTTATGGGTTATCCTGTTTGCTATAATGTTAGTTTGTGTTTTATAATCTTTTATATATAGCTATTTTATGGGTTATCCTGTTTATGTAATGCTAGTTCAAAGTTTAATGCTGGTGTATCGTGTTTTATAAAGTTAGTTCATGTTTATAATCTGTTCTATGAAGCTAGTTCATTATCCTGTTTGCTATAATGCCAGTTCAAGGTTTAATGCTCGCTGTAATGTTGGTATTTCAGTTATCCTGTTTTCTATAATGCTAGTCCATGGCTTATCCTGTCAGCAAATGTTAGTTCATACTCGCTCTAACATTACTTCTTGACACACTACATGCCACGTTTTGCTACATTATAGTCCAAAGGTTTGATTTCATTACCAAGAACTGCCAATATATGATCCATTTTTTGTAGTTTTCTCAGAAACTGTCATATGGTTGTGTTTCAAATGCAGGTGTTAAATGTTCACTGAGGTGGCCAAATTTGTTTAGCAGTTCATTTAGTTTACTCACCGGGAGACACGAGTTCTCTCAGTGCAAGCCTGATTACATGCTGTGATATTCAGACTGCAGATGTTCCTCAGCATGCTCACGCATGACATGCTCTTCCTGAGCGCATTTACCGAAAAACTACGTATTATCAGTCACATAGCATTAAAACTGAGGGCTTATCCTGAATAACAATAAAACAAATGGACACCTGTTGTTGGTGAATAAATTGTTAGACCTTAAAACTATTAGACTTTGTATTACAATTTGGAATGGCTTCCAATGTTAGATAGAAAGCCAATACATTCAATTGATCTCAATACAAAATACAGCTTTCTGTGGTGGTCAAGTCAAGTCAAGTCAGATTTATTTATATAGCGCTTTTTACAATGGAGCATTGTCTCAAAGCAACTTTACAAGTTTAGATTATCTCCTAATAACTACGTCCAATCCCAAATTGAGCGAGCCTAGGGCGACAGTGGCAAGGAAAACTCCCTAGTTCTAGGAGAAACCTTGGGAGGACCAAGACTCAAAAAGGGACCCCAACCTCCTTGGGCGGCGTAGATGATAAATCTAAGAGCGAACTAAAGTCATGGAGTCAAAGTTCGAATAGAATGTGAAGTATGCACATCGACATTAAGTGTGCCGGGGTATGATGATAAATCTAAAGAGCGAACTAAAAGTCATGGAGTCAAAGTTTCGAATAGAATGTGAAGTAATGCACATCGACATTAAGTGGCCCGGGGTATGATGATAAATCTAAGAGCGAAACTAAAGTCATGGAGTCATGGTCGAATAAAATGTGAATTATGCACAGTGGAGCTCCATCAGATGTACATCATGTGTGGGGCCGGAAACTGCCGGAACACAGCCTCGGAGAGAAAACAGAAAATGTAATAGTTTTTATTGATTAAGAGTTCACAGTGTCTATATTAACAATCACTGATGGCCATGTCAATCACTGATGCCAAGTGTAGCATGAGAAACCCCCGGCAGCATTAGCTATAAGCAGCATAGCTAGAAAGCTAGAAAGAGGAGAACTGGAAGGAAGCACAGCCAAGAGGGATCACATGAGACATTGGCAACCCCAAACGAGCGGCAGAAGACAGCAACCCAACGTCTCTGATCACCATAAGACTCTTTTATAATGACTATGAACCCCCAGCTCTGCCCTTATTCTAAGGCAGGTTGCATGAGTCCCAGATCACGAGGAACCCAAGCCTAGTTCAGCCAGACCGCCCACTCGACACTCCCCCACCCGGCAATCGGACAAGCAGGCAGGCCAGACATGACTTCAGACTCCGGCCTCAGCAACCCAAACCATGCATGCAACCTGGTCTAAATCTAGTCAAAAGCCTGTTGTAAATAAGTATGTCTTTAGCCTAGACTTAAAACTTGGAGGGTGTCTGATTCTCGAACGAAAGTGGGAAGTTTTATTCCATAGTTTGGGGGGCCATGTTATGAGAAAGCCTTTCCCCCTGCTGTGACTTTTTAATTCTAGGAACTAAAAGAAGTCCTGCACCCTGCGAACGAAGTAGACGGGTTGGATTGTAAAACTCTATGAGCTCAATCAGATAATGTGGGGCCAGGCCATGTAGAGCTTTATTATTTATAATATAAGTATTTTGTAATCAATGCGGAATTTGACAGGTAACCAGTGCAGTGATGATAGAACAGGAGTGATATGATCAAATTTTCTAGTTCCAGTTAGCAGCTGCATTCTGAACTAACTGAAGTTTATTTATAGATTTACTAGAGCATCCAGTAAGTAAGGCGTTACAGTAATCCAACCTTGAGGTTATAAACGCATGAACAAGTTTTTCTGCATCATTAAAAGAGAGGATATTTCTAAGTTTAGCGATATTACGTAATTGAAAGAAAGCAATTCGAGTTATGCTGCTAATGTGCGCATCAAAGGAGAGATCTGAATCAAATGTGACCCCTAAGTTTTTTACAGACGGACTGGGCAATACTTGGCAGCCATCTAGATTTAGGATAGATGTAGCCAACCTGTCTCTCATAGCCTTAGGTCCCACTAATAGCACCTCAGTTTTATCTGAGTTAAGTAAGAGAAAATTAAATAACATCCAATCTTTTATTTCCTTTACACAGTCCTCGATTTTGTTGATTGTAAGGCTGTCATTAGGTTTGGCTGATATGTACAGCTGTGTATCATCTGCATAGCAGTGGAAACTAATGCCATGCTTACGAATAACTGAGCCTAGTGGCAGCATGTACAGAGAGAATAAAAGCGGGCCAAGCACTGACCCCTGAGGCACGCCATACCTTCACTTTTTGAGAGCTTAGATCTTAGATTATTTAATATGAACAAACTGGTACCGGTCAGTTAAGTAGGATTTAAACCAACCCAAGAAAGTGCTGAATCCCTTAATACCTACAGTATTTTTTCTAGTCTTGTTAGTTTAGTAAAATCATGATGATCTATAGTGTCAAATGCTGGCACTTAAATCTAAAAGCAGAACAAGAAAAGAAACACATCCCTTATCTGAGGACATTAACAAGTCATTAAGTTACCCCTAATTAATGCTGTTTCAGTTCGTACTATGATGGGAGCCTGAAGCCAGACTGAAATGTTTCATAAATTTTCATTCCTTTTTGGAGGGTGACTACAAGAGCTGTTGATAGACGGCTTTTTTCTAAGATTTTGGACAGAAACGGTTAGATTTTGAAATTGGGTCTATAATTAGATATCACACACAGGGTCAAGATTGGCTTTTTTTAATCAGTGGTTTGATAAACGGCAGACTTTAAAGGGATTCGGGCACCATAACCTAAGGTAAGGGATGAATTTAAATAACTAACACTGGCCTCTCTAACACTAGGTAATACTTGTTTTGAGTAGAAACGTGTAGGAAAATTGGATCTAACAAACATGTTTGATGACTTAGACGAGCTGGATCAGTGCGGATAGTTCAGTATTAGTAATCGGGGTAAAAAGATTCTAATCTTGATTTACGCGGCTAATTGAACAGAATTGTCCTTCACTAGTGCTGCATCTGGAAGGTTTTTGCTGAACAGTTTGGTGATGTGATGAGCATTGAGTTCTGTGGCCTAATTTTTTTTCTATCTTATCATTAAAGAAGTCCCCATGAAATTCACGTTAACTGTTAAAATTACCAGAATGGGAGAGTCCAACTTTCTGTGGGGTTTTTTTTTTTTTTTTGTTTAATTTGGAGACTGTATTAAAGAGAAATCTTGGATTATTCTTATTTTTCTCTATGATTGAAGAGAAAAGTATGCAGCTTTAGCTTTAGAGAAGTGAGGGCATGCTTATACTCTGCCATGCTGTCCCCTCCAAGCAATCCCTTAAAATCCTTAAACACCTCAAATTTACTATGGTCTCCACTTGCGCTCTAAATGCCGTGTTCTTTGCTTTTAAGGTACGGGTGGGGGTGGTCATTATACCATGGTGCCTAGCCTTTTTTCCCTAATACGTTTGAGCCTAGCAGGGGCAGTCCCGTGTCCAGGGTTGGAGCGAAGCACACATTCTAATTTGGCTCATTTACACACTCAAGATGATTTAATCCTCTCCGTAGGTGTATTAAATTTTAAGTCTGGTAGGTTTTTAATAAACGCAGCTGGAGTAGCAGATTGGTGATAGTGCGCTTGGTGTGATAACGAGGCAGAAGGATTTTATTTATTAGAGATAAGCTTCAAATACTAAAAGATAGTGTGAAATCGAATCTGAAAATCGAATCACTTTTGCGGGAAAACATCAAGGTTTATCTATATTGATACCAAATGTTTAATATTAGATCTAAAGTATGATTACAGCGGTGGGTTTGGTCCCATCACATTCTGAGTGATACCCATGGATTCCTAAGATGGACTCGAAAGCAATTTTAAGTGGATCGCCTGCTCATTGTCCAAAGTGAATATTGAAATCACCTACAATTAAAGCCTTATCTGTTTGACAGTAGTAAGCAGGAAAAGAAAGTTAGCAATTCCTGAAGAAAAATTCTGAATAGGGACCAGAGGACGGTAAATAGTGATAAGCTGAAAAGAGTGTGGTTTTTGACTTCCATAACGATGGATCAGTCACATTAAGAATCAGTATTTCAAAAGAATTAGCCTTGTAATGGGATTTAGCTGTAACACCTAAGTCTTTGTCCAAAATTGTGGCTATGCCTCCCCCCCGACCATTAGGACGAGGGCCAACTAGCATGACTGTATCCAGGAGGGTGAGGCTTCATTTAAAAGGCTAAATATTCATCAAGGTTCTAATCCAAGTTTCCAGTGAGACACAGAGCGTGTAAGCGTTTATCAGTGATTCATTTCATTTACAATCACTGCTTTGTTTGTAAGTGAATCTAATGTTTAGTAATCCTAGCTTTAGTCTAATGTTGTTATTTCTTTTGCAGCTATCTGTGTTTTATACTAATGAGGTTATTAAAACAGACTTTTTTTGAGAGCGTTTACGTTTAGGGCAGATGCGTGTAAACAGACACAGTTTTTTTTCAATAATGTGGGTTTCTGGGTGACGGTGCATGGCTACCAGGCAGACAGTTGGTTAAGAACCGGTCTGTCTGCTGCCTGCCTGAAACCCCCCCCCCCCCTGCCCCTCTGGATAGTCAGCCCCTAACAATCGGGCCATAAGACTATGGGCAATGTTTTGCCAGGAGATGAAGAGCAGCACCCTCCCGAGTGGGATGGACACCGTCCCAACATCCTAAAAACAGGCCAGGCTTACCCTCAAAGGCTGTCCCAGTTGTCTATAAAGCCCCCACGTTTGTTTTCAGAGCAACCACTGTGACAGCCAGCAGTTTCAGTGGACCATAACCTGCTGTAGGCTTGGTCACCTCGCCGCAACTGGGGATGGGGCCAGAGCACACTACAGCATCGGACATCGCCTTCGCCACGCTAACCACCTCTACAAAATTAGCCTCTTAGTAATTCTGAACTGACGAAGGCGTATATCATTAGCCCCTACATGAATAACTATCCTAGAGAATCTGCGGCTCTCGAGTTCACTAAGACACTCGTTACAATGTCCGGCACTCTGGCTCCGGGGATACAGAGAACTCTCCTAGCTGCTGGTGTCCCTAAAGGGGTAGCAAGTTTCAATCGTGTCGTAAAATAGAGGGGTCACCTATGACCAGAGCTCTTTCAACAGGCTGCTCAGTGGGTTTGTTTCACTGAGGAGGGCAAACCTGTTGGACCCACCTGAACAGGTAAGAGTGGTGCTCTCATGGACTAGCCTACGACTACGTCCCGCCGAACCGTCACCCACTTTGCCCTGCTGCGAGGACTCTGCCGGGGCTCTAACTTCCGCCTTTGCCCATCCAGATCTCTAAGCTAGGAGCTGAGGCTAGCCTTCCTCTAATGTCTGGATGCGCGCCCTCTAAAAACTACAATCTTCTCCGTCAGACTGGCTACAAGCCTACACCTTCACACAAAGTAAAATTTACCAGTAATGACGGAGGAAGAATAGCTAAAACATGCCACACTCGGCACAGGCAACAAGCACAGCAAAGCCAGTTAATACAAATTAATGAATTAAAGGTACTTAGCTTCGGGTGGTGTTTGTGGGTGCCGAGTGAAGATCTGCAGCCGATGGTCCCAATGCAATGCTTCGATTAAAGTGTTAATACAAGTTAAAGTCAACACAACACGAAACGTCACAAAAAACTAAGTCTCAGAAAGAAAGTGGGAAAAGACTGTAAAAAAGTTATAAAAACACACACTACTACTGCGACGAAGACGCAACTCTGGTTATTAGCTAATGGCTAACTACTACTGCGAACCACAAGCCGGTATGCCTGTAAAGGTTTACTAAATAACGATTAGCGGCAAAAAAATATATATATATATATAATCCGCCGGGTACGAGAATAAAATGATTAAGATGTTGTAAAAACCTACTATATATACGATTATATATATGATACAGATGCGGGAATTAAAAAAATATCAAAGGTAAATATCTCCTAGCAGCTACGACACCGCGTCCTCTGTGCAACCGCGGATCAGTCTGGGTTGCCAGATCCTCGCAATCCTCGCGTCAGTTCTCTCAGCGTTCTCTCAGCGTTCTCTCAGCGTTCTCTCAGCGTTCTCTCAGGTGGTACGCACATGCATTTTAAATGCGAAAAACCACTACTGAAGTAAATAGTACTCAAGTAATAAAGCAAACAAACTTTCACCAGGGTTAATACCACATTAGCTAGTGTTCAGTACAGAAGATTTAGGAGACATCTCCAGGAACTGTGTATGCATTTACTCGGTTCTCGACCACCTCGGAACTGGTTGAGTTTGGTTCTCGATGCATTTTGTGGAGAAAAATCGTCTTGGCACCTGTCGTTTCTTTGGCACTTCACTTGCATGAGCCGAGTCGAGTCAAGCGACTAGATTCAGCCGACACATCGATTCATTCTCACAATAGCTCTCGTTATTTTCTTTTATTTTTACATCTACAGTACAGTATTCTTAGTGCAAATAAGTCCCCAAGGGTCCTAAAGAAGTTAGTGATAACAACCAGTGAGAATCGCTGGGCAGTACCATACTCTCCCACATATGCTGGGCTGCCGGGCTGAGCATTGGCACGCTGAGTTCTCCAATAGAGTAAGCATTTTGCTTTTGCTTTTCACATTCAGTATTTTAAAGATCGACACAGCTATGATACAATAAAGACTATATTAAACTCCTTGGTCCTTGATACATTCATGGTACATATTTATGATGGATTTGTTGGAACATATCCTTATCTTAAGACTCCATTAATGCAGATAACGCCTCCAATAAAAAACACCCCAGAAAAATGCACAATACAGTGTGGATTTTTCTGGTGGTCTGGAACAGATTAATTCAATGAACATTATCCTTTATGGGAAAAATTTGCTCAGTACTCGTCATTTCTGGGTTCTCGACGAGCCTTCTGGAACGAGTTAATGACAAGAACCGAGGTACCACTGTATTCTGATTGAATGAAGAGACTCGGGATCATCTTCACTCAGCAGTGTTCATAAAACTGTGAAGGTTGCAGCTAAAAGTGTTTCATCGGAATGCTAACACTTTACCAGTGTAATTGAAATTTTAGTATCTTACTAACATTTTAGCTGGGTTAGCTATTATGCTAGCATACATTTAAGCATTCGTCATTCATTTTCATAACTGCTTATTTCAAATCAGTGTCATGGGGAGCTGACTGGCAACACAGAGTGTAACAAGACAGGGTGCCAATCAATCGCAGGGCTCATGCAGACACACTCACACTCACTTTAACCGGATGTGATGTCCAAGTTGGCTGGAAAGCACGGCTGGGACTCAAAACTGGGTCACTGCAGTGGTATTAGAGTGCTGCGCCACCCGAGTGCCCTGCTGAGTCATGCCATTGTCAATTTAACCTCCATCCTGTGGTCAGAAACACTAATGTCAGGCTAGAGGGCACAAGATAAAACTGTAAGTTTAATAAAATGACCTACAGTTGGTAAGTCAAACATAAGTGTTCATTTTGTTCATGAAAAATGATTTTCTTCAAAAATTCACATTATTGTGAGCTCAATAAATACTTTAGACGCAAGGAAGAAACACAGGATATCGCTCCATTGCAGGGCATCACATCCTCACCCATTCATACTCACACTTAGGGGCAGCAGCCAGTTGGCATGTTTTAGAAGGTGGAAGGAAATCAAACTGGAAGAAACCCATGCCGAAATGAGAGTGTGCCAAATTCCACTGGAGGCAATTATCTAATGGCCACCAGGACCTTGGTCTATGCAGCCCCAACAAGATAGTTTCCAAATATATCAGCGCAGCCATAAACTTGCAGTTCATCTCACAACCAGCAGAGGAAGACACACACTTACTTTTTCCGGCCGGCTCCCACCTGCATCCATTCCAAACTCCTGAGCTCCACTTCCTGCTGCTCGAGGTCGTGTCCTCACATGTTCTGGCTCCCTGTCAGGGGGTCGAAAGTCAGAGGACACTGCAGCAGGCGGTGGCTTTCGGCTTCCTTCTGTCTAAACAAAGCAGAAGCAGCTGTGGATGTTGGAAAGAGCCGCGAAGCGTACAGTAAATCTTGCAAGATAAGCAAAGCGTGGAATAAGATCAGGCAGCGGGACTTTAGCGAGGGCTAAATTAAAAACCAATCCAGGAGGGCAGGCGTCCTCATGTATGATTTAGGGTACACAGCTGTCGGTGAGAGAGATTGGGAGGATTAAACACCGTGATTGCAGGTTGAGGAACACAGACAGGAGTGTTTAATCTACGTATGAGTTATTTGTTCCCGAAAAACAGTAGGGTCCAAAACTAGAGTCCAGCTAGCAAGCAGCGTCCAAGAGAACTCAATCACTGGTTTGTAATACGAATGGCGAAGCAAAGCCACAGCTTTGGGCTTTCTGATATACTTTAGTAGAGCTGCAGGTAGTTGTGTTGCCTAATGCAAAGCTGTCGTATATAATAACACATCTTGTTATTTTATCCTTGTGAACTGTAAATACATTGGAAGACGTAGCGGAGCTGATTTGGAGAATTAAATTATTTTTCTGATTTCCGATGTACTTAGATGGGTCAACCAATCATTTTAAGAGAAGCTGTGCTTTAGGGTGGGACAAATTGCAGTCTTCCAAGACTGCAATACTCTTTTCCGTCAGCAGGTGTAGCAAGGGCTAGCTCGTACTAGTTTTCTGGCATTCAGACGTGAGTACGTTTTTTATTATAACTCGTTAAAGCGAATGGATGTTGATTGGCTGGACATTAAAACACATCCGCAAGTTGAGGTACTGAAACCAAATATCCTGGACAAAACATTGGGAGAACATACCAAAGAGTGAGCAGAGGTGTTGATCCTACACTATAACTCTGCATTCTTGTAGGTGGTTTTAAGTTTGCGAATGTTTTCACAAGCTTTTGTAAAACCGCCACCTCAGAGCACACAAGGTTTTTAAGTACAAAGTCAACACCAGGCTTCATTTCTTCTCTCTGCTGGAATGCCATCATTTAATCTCTTTCGCTGCAGCTTGTCTTTCTCAAGAAGCAATCGTCTCCTCGTTCTCATTCCTCCAGCCCTCGTGTTCTTCATGCCCCCTTCAGTTTGAGTTTCTGATGGACAGAAAGGCAGAAGATGAAGCAATAACACTCAGCTCAGCGGCTCTGCGTGACTCTGTTTATATTCTTCTCTCCCGTCATGAAATGATTCTTCTACTCTTTTCGTTTTGCAATGTTTTATTTGAATTCTCCAAAATGTGGGAAAATCAAGCAGAGCTTCCACCAGCTCCCCCTCAAATCCATTAATCCAAAATAAATCCAATAAAAAAACACAAACGGGTAGAATTTTAGTTTCTTTTGAAGCAGTAAATAACATTTATTGGTGTGACATTAATGGCACCACAGTGCGCATATTTAATTTATTGTTGCTTTTGGGGTACATGGCTGAGCCGCTTGTGTGCTGAATGCAGGCGCTGCAGAATTATTAGGACCTTTCATAAACATGGGGTAAACACCTGTGGTTAATTGGCAGAAGCTAATAAAACAGCATCACCACAACAAATCTGCATGCGTCCCAATTCTTTAATACTACGTGCATGTGTTTTACTAATAAAGCTAGAGGATTGTCTTACAGTATTTAGCAGAACTGCTGAATAATACCGTACAGAAATGACAAAGACAAAACGCACCACAGAGAATGATCTCACTAAAAGACAGAGCAGATGACAATAATACAACGACAACAAGTAAATGCACATCATCTGTTGCTTTTAACCCAACACTGCAACTAATAGCAGATGACACTCATAAAGGGCCTCTTCCTCTGTAAAAAGTACCAGAAGTCCTGGTGCTGGAAACTGGAGCCATGATTCTCTCATTGGCCACTGGTTCAATACAAAAGATACAATTTCCAGCACCAGATGTTTTAGCTGCAGCAACAAAAGGTTTCAGTTCGAGTATCAAGGTTCTAATTTCAGCAGCAAATGTTCAGTTCCTGTAACAAAGGCTCTAGTTCCAATACCAAAATTTCCTGTCCTTGTACCAAAGGATTCAAATCTAGTGCCAAAGGTTCTCCAGTACGAACGTTTCTGTTACAGTGTGGAAGTTACCAATTACTGCAAGTTACCAATATTCCAGTTTCAGTACCAATTGCTTGTGTTCCAAACATTTTCACTGCCAAAGCCTCCTGGTGTGTACCAGAGTTTCCTATTTAGTGCCAGAGATTCCAGTTCTTATACAGAACAGTAAAGTTCCCAAAACAAGGACTATACTGTGTGTGAATGCCAGATGTTTCAAACACAGTACCAACCATATTGGTGTTTAGTACCATCCATGTCTGTTTCATTACCCGTGGGTCATTCTCCTGGTTAAAAATACCAGCTAAATGTACAATGCTTTCAGTACCAAAAGTCCCAGTTCCAGTGCCAACAACTTCATTTCAAAGATTCCTGTTCTTCTACCGAATGTCTCAGTTCTCATACCATTGGATTCATTTCAGTCCTATATGCTCCAGTTCTTGTACCAGTGGTTTCTGTTCTATTAATGGATTTTTAAGTTCCATTACCAGTAGCTCCCATTTTGCTACCAATGAAAACCAAACAATTCAGTTCCAGTACCAACAGTTTAATTTCCAGTAACAATGGTTACAGTCATTTAGAACCACAGTCCCGTCTTTTCACTTGTTGTACCGAGAGGTCCTGTTTCTGTAACTCAGTGCCAGATGATCCAGTTTAACTACCAAAGGTTCCCACTTATAGTATGTAATGTTGCAGTTGCTGTATAAAATATTGCTTTCCAAGATCTAAATGTTCCAGTTCCGGTACTATCAGTTTTAATTCCAGTTTTCACTCCAGTTTTAGGAACTTGGTTCCTATATCAATTGATCAGTTTTAGTACCAGAGGTTTCAACTGATGAGGTTGAGTTCCTCTTTAAGATGGCTGGCTTTGCCTGTGATTAAGAAGGACGTGTTTGCCCTCACCATTCCAGCTGCCAGTGCCAAAAGTTCCAGTTCCAGTACTAACAGATCCATTCAGAGTACCAAGCAACCCCATTTCCTGTTACAAAGATTACAGTTATATTACCAAACAGTCCCAGTTGTTATAACCAAAATTCCTGTTTAGTGCCAAAGCTCTGTTGCAGTTAATAAACAGAACCGCAACAGTGAAACCTCTTCGACTAATTTGGACGTCCATTTGAAATTTTTTGCCCCCAAATTCAGACAAAAATTCCATCTTCAAACATGACCCAGCCTCCAGTGTATATTTGAAATGAATTCCAACTTTTAAAAAATTTCTAATTTGAACGGTACCAATTCAGTTAGAATCCCAAGGTCCCACTGTACCCACAAAAGGCCCAGTTCTCATACCAGTGGATACATTTCCAGTACCCTGTAAGCTTAATAAGCAGCTGAGGGTTATGTAACTTGTGCACCAAAACCTTTTGATTACTAGACTTAACCACTGAGCCAATCCTGTCTCTGGATCCTGCTCTAGTAAGTAGTTCCCATACCTATGGATCCAGTTTCAGTAGTTGTTACTAAAGGTCCCTGTCCCAGTACCAAAGGCTTCAGTCATAATACCAATGGTCCCAGTTTAAATACCAGTGGATCCAGTTTCAGTGTTTCAGTGTTTAGCTAAAAACCATTGCAGCAGTCAGCATGCCAGTGATAATGCATCTTAATACTTCAAAAAATATAAAAATGATACTAAAAAGCAAAAGAATGTCTGAACATCATTTAGAAGCTTGCAGTGTCAATGAGAGTCTTGCAGCCTCAGCAATACTGACATACCACAATGTGTGAGTGTGTGTTTTCTCAGGGTGTGTCGATGCTCCCCACGATTGGACTGTAGAGATAACAATACTAAAACCTTTAACAAAGAGTCCAGTGTGTCGTCACCAAACCCACCACACTGCTCTGTCCATCAAACCACTTTCTCAGTTCTAAAAATACAAACATGCTCATCCAATACTCTGATTAGCTGCTCTTCTCATGTCTAGTGATGTTGGTCCACTAGATGTCATCATCAGCTTTCTGACTCTGAGCTGAATGGAACTGAGTGGACTGAGGTTTCTTAGCTCGTCTTCATCATATCTGTCCATAACAGCATGTATTACTGATAAAGTACAAGAAAAAATTTGGTAGGACCTGAACAGCATGACAGTGTAGGTCCAGGTCTATATATTTACATTGCACAGCTACAGTGATGTTCTTACAGTTTCTGAGAACTTCTCAATTCCCTGCACTCTCGTGTTGTAAATACAGCAGGAAATATGTCGATCTGTCACATAAAAGACAGTTTCTCATTTCGTAAATGTGTTTGTGAGAAAGTGTGAGGGTGTAAAATCTTACTTTACAGTACGGTACGATTTTACCAATCTGAAATCTTAATAAAAAAGTTCCAGTACCAAAGGCTCTATCTACATTTACATTTACAGCATTTAGCAGATGCCCTTATCCAGAGCGACTTACAATTGGTACAGTCTTACAATCCAAGCAGCTGTGGGTTACGGGTCTTGCTCAAGGACCCAACAGTGGCAGCTTGGCAGAGGTGGGATTTGAACCCTGGACCTTTTGGTCCATAGTCCAGTACCTTAACCGCTAGGCTACCACAGTCCCAACATAGATCTAGTTCCCATCATACATTTTCCTGTTCTTGTAGCAAAGGATTCAATTCTTGTGCAAAAAGTTCTTGTTCTAGTCACAGTTCCAGTACCAGAGATTTGAGAGATCGTGTAGCAATCCCCCGGGTTCTGGTTTCAGTTCCAATATGAAGAGTGCATGAAAGGATGAAATAGAGGGATTACAAATCCCATTACAAACCACCAGAAAAAAATCTGGTTCCAGTGTCAGTGAATCCAGTAGAAAAATGTCAGGCAAAGATAAAACAACAGTGCATTACACAAGCACCAGGAACCGTTTAGAAATCTGTAACAGTTTCCAGGATTTCTTTCAGCAGACGCCCCTGTCCAGAGTGACTTCTAATTGAGCTGAGCAGTTAAAAGCGAAGGACCTTGCTCAAGGGCCCCTTTGAACCCAGAGACTTTCCGATTAGTAGTCCTTAGCTGCTGAGTCACCCCTAGCCTTCATAATCTAGGCTGCTGGTCCCATCAGAGGGAGCTTAGTACTGCTGAGATTTGAACCCTCAACCCTTGATCCCTTAAAAGGGGGGGATCGATGATCGAATCAGTGTTCAATTCTTGACGATGGAGGTAAAAAATGTTGGGTTGGACGATCTGGCAAAACTGTCATACCACATTTTTATAGGCTGGATCACGATTCCCAATATGATTACAATTATTTTCCATGTTGGTTTTTAAGACTAATTTGCATCTGAGCACAGCAGCTAATAAAAATCCAGCTTTAAAAATTGGTAGTAGGTCCATTTGAAACAAACTTTAATAAAGTGCACTTCCCAACAAAAGTCATTTCACAAAGTAAATATCACCACAATGTTCACAAATGTAAACGAATAATAGCATAATAGTAATATAGAAAAGTGGCAAATATAGTATTAAATATAGTATATAGTGTTATACAGTGGGGCAAAAAAGTATTTAGTCAGCCACTGATTGTGCAAGTTCTCCTACTTAGAAAGATGAGAGAGGTCTGTAATTTTCATCATAGGTACACTTCAACTATGAGAGACAAAATGAGGGGGAAAAAAATTCAGGAAATCACATTGTAGGATTTTTAATGAATTTAATTGTAAATCATGGTGGAAAATAAGTATTTGGTCAATAACAAAAGTTGGCAATGACAGAGGTCAAACGTTTTCTGTAAGTCTTTTCAGGTATGCGCCTTTTAACGTCTGCATTGACCGAATGGACGTCCAGTCAAGTCAGATGTATTTATATAGCGCTTTTTACAATGGACCATCGTCTCAAAGCAACTTTACAAGTTTAGATTAGCTCCTAATATCTACGTCCAATCCCAAATTGAGCAAGCCTAGGGTGACAGTGGCAAGGATGAGGAAGAAACCTTGGGAGGACCAAGACTCAAAAAGGGACCCAACCTCCTTGGGCGGCGTAGATGATAAATCTAAGAATGAATGTTGACCCGACATTTCCATAGTCACATAGTGGTTTAGATACTTTGCACATGGTGTTTTATTTTAAACAATATGAGTAATTAAACCACAATATGAAAACATTTAGTACAGTGCTGTACAATACACCAATACTTCTCTTGACTTGAAAAGGAACGTGAGTGGAATGCTACCAAGACTCTGATTCTCTTTCCTGTCAGCAGGTCTCACAAGGGTTCGCCCATACTATTTTTCTGTCATTCAGACCTGAATTAGATGTACATACTACAGATTTTTATTTCCTATTATGGATGGATTGTTTTTTTACCAATAGATACCGTAAGGCAGCTTTACAAAGGAGCCAGTTTAGACCTCTGATGAGCAGTCAGAGGTGATGGTGGCAAAGAAAAAACTCAATATGATGCAACAAGAGTCTAGGCAAGTATAAATAAATTAAGTGTTATTGTGTAGATGTTCAGTGCAGCACATCACAAATAAAAAAACAGTTTAGAGACTTCTTAAGCGAGAGTCTCCAGGTCTTCAGGTGGCTCCAGAGAGTGGAAACCAAAGCAGACGCCGCAGGTACTAGCAAGCGCTCTTTTCATTTTACCTTTATAAATCGAGGCCACTGAGCGGAGTTGCACTTGGGTTTGGATGTGTGCGACTTCACTGGACTCTTTATTCCCTTGCGGTGGGAGGGAGGACTTCACGGCTGAGAGACCGACTCCATCTTCTCACATCTGAATCGAGCGAACGAGGGTTCACGGGTAACTTTCTGCACGTGGTGGTAAAAGGCAGCGAGATGACGGCGTATAAAATGGCTTTTTATGAGGGATGTGGAGCTCTGCGCTTTCATTTGGAGTGTGCACCTGTTCATTACTGAGCTCCTCTCGCTCTGCCTTCCATCCCTCCATCGCACTCTCCTGCAGTTTTAACGCCTTCTTCTGGAGGACCAGGTGTGGCTGAGACTTCTGCGCCGATGCCAACAATGCATAACACACACACACACACACATATACACACTCTCTCACACACTCACTCACACAGCGTTTTAATCACAAGCAGCTGAGAACTCAGATACAGGATCAGTAGGCTATGAGGTGTGCGTCAGGCAATGTCTGAATTGAAGTAGCATGGTTTTCATATGGAGGTGTGTATGTGTGTGTGTGAGTGTGTGTGCACACTAATAATAGTTACGGTGGAAAATTCAGCCTCACCACTGTTTAACAAGAGGCATTTTTTCTCTCGGCCCTGCACCTGTTTTGCCGAAAACATAAACAATGCCATTTTCATTAGAGGCTGAAGAGTGTTTTTACGAGGCTGAATCATCATCGTCGCTCCGAACGCTAAACGCTAATGCCTTCCTCACCCTGCAAACATTTACAGCCAGCAGCTGGAGCGCATGAGATTTTATCTGGGCTCCTCTGAAAAACGACACACACTAAAACCATCATAAACCTCCTGTTCTGTTCTGTACTTAGCTACAGATTTAGCTTGAAATCCCCGGTATATCTTATATCTCTATATAAACATTACTGATGGAAACAGAGAACCAGAAAAAAAGACCCTCTGTACTGGAGAGCTTTCTGATGCAGGTGTGTGTGTGTGTGTGTGCGCGCAGGTGGGAGTGGAAATAAGAGATGGTAGAACTACCAACGCGTTTCGACTTCACTTTTACATGTGGTAAACATTTTCCCAAGTCAGCCCAAAGTCACAAACTTCATAGTGGACTGCAGATCTACGGGACTGTGGTAGCCTAGAGTTTAAGGTGCAGGACTATGAACCAGAAGGTCCAGGGTTCAAATCTCACCTCTGCCAAGCTGCCACTGTTGGGTCCTTCAGAAAGGCTCTTAACCCACAAGTGGAAAGAGTACTAAAATATTCTACTCCTTAAAATTATTATTACTCAGATGGATTTTTACTTAAGTTCAAGCAAAGACCTACTTACGTAAAAGTAAAAAGTAGCTAAAAGTAAAAGGTTACTTTTTTAACAGTGGGAGGTTGGCCTCTCCCATGTAGTGCAAAAAGGACAAGGGGATAAAATATCTTAACTATTTGTTTTTAATTGAAACACCTTTAAAAATGGACGTTGACACACAACATACACAGTGGGCCAAAAAAGTATTTAGTCAGTCACTGATTGTGCGAGTTCTCCGACTTAGAAAGATGAGAGAGGTCTGTAATATGGAGGGAGTTGAAAGTCCGTGTTGCCCCAAAACATCACTGTGCTAGAGGAGATCTGCATGGAGGAATGGGCCAAAATGCCAGCTACAGTGTGTGCCAACCTGGTGAAGACTTACAGGAAACGTTTGACCTCTGTCATGGCCAACAAAAGTTATTGACCAAATACTTATTTTCCACCATGTTTTACAATTAAATTCTTTAAAAATCCTACAATGTGATTTCCTGGATTTTTTTCTCATTTTGTCTCTCATAGCTGAAGTGTACCTATGATGAAGATTACAGACCTCTCTCATCTTTCTAAGTAGGACAACTTGCACAATCAGTGGCCGACTAAATACTTCTTTGCCACACTGTAAATTCAGGGAGGTTTTAGTGCAGAATACAACCACTGAATGTCTTTAATAAAGTATAATAAAGCTACTATGGTACTATGGTAGCCTAGCGGGTAAGGTACTGGACTATGGACTAGAAGGTCCAGGGTTCAAATCCCACCTCTGCCAAGTTGCCACTGTTGGGTCCTTGAGCAAGACCCTTAACCCACAATGGCTTGGATTGTAAGATTGTACCAATTGTAAGTCGCTCTGGATAAGGGCGTCTGCTAAATGCTGTAAATGTAAATGTAAAGCTGTTGCCTTTCTTGCACTTGAAGGCAAAGTTGTTCTTTAAATATGACCAGGGGTTCACTTCAGTACTTGTGAGTTCAACTTCAGCAGAATTCAACAGGGTTTCGGTATCGGCTGGGTCTGCACCACTGATATCTGACTTTCCTGTCTCCATCAAAAAAAACAAAATAATGCAGGGAATTGTATGGAAAAAAGTGAATAAAGAACTAAACATAAGTAAGTGGAAGAAAGCAAAACAGTAAGTAAGCAGTAAAAAAGTGTGAGCCAGTGAACAAAGAAAAGAAATGAAAGTAGTTGAAAACAGAAAGAAAATAAACAAATAAATACACAGATTGTGAGTTTGACTCCTAAGCTCAAAACTCCTGTATGTGTGTGTGTGTGTGTGTGTGTGTAATCTGAACCTATTCTGCACAATAAGCTGCGGTTTATACACCAGGTTTATAAGACATTCTTCATGCAGCAATAAAAAAACAGCAGCTGTATGAAAATCAGACGTCTTTAGCCACTAACGTCAGCGAGTGTGTTGATTTCGAGCGGCTGCAGCGGAACAGATGCACACCTCATGTGAGTGTGTGTAGCACTGTTTTTGTGTTTAGCGCTCTGCTGACCGGTCCTGTGTGTTTCTATTTGTTTTGGTTCGTTTAAATGAGTTCAGACAGATGCAGATGCCGATGCAGGAACATCTGCAGGCCAAATGAGATGGCAAACCTCGTACAGAGATGTTAACGCTAACACCGCATTAATGAGCTGGTGACGTTTGCATGTTCTTCCCGGGTCTGCTTGGCTCCCTGCTGGGTTCTCAGGTGAACTTTTTCCTTTCACAATCTGTTGCGATCCCCCCTGTGCAGAAATAACTGCAACTGTTTCCGAGTAACTGGTGATCAGTCTCTCGGTTTGGAGGAATTTTAGCCCTTTGCTTTGTACAGAACAGCTTTAACTCTGAGATGTTGGGGGGGTTTCCTCACATGACCTGCTTCCACAACATTTCTTTTGGATTGTGCATGACCCACATTCTTGAGATTGGGTTCATGGACAGATGTTCTGACATTTTCCTTTAGGATTTGCTGGTATAAATTCATAGTTCATCCTTCCATCAATGGTGGCAATCCATCCTGGCCCAGATGCAGCAAAACAGGCCCAAACCATGATACTACCACCACCGTGTTTCAAAAATAGGATATGGTTATTATGCTGGACTGCATTGTTTTTCTTTCTCCAGACATAACACCTCTCAAATTAAACTTCACAAAACATCTATAATCACTGGCAAAAGAAGTAAAGATAGAAATGTCGGATTGCTGCAAAACTCGGCATCCAGTTATGGCTCAGGCAGATGTGTGAATGATTACAGGTGTGGTCTGATTAGACACTGGGTCTTGCCACAAGAGCGCGTAAAATTGCTTCTCCTGCTGCCCTATAAAATGCTCTCAGAGGATACTTTTGGGTAGTGTATCTCTTGGTGAGAGATGCCGCTACGATGCTCTCAAAGATTGAGGATGATCATTTCGAGTGGTGTCGTGAACAAATCTGGACTGCTACAGACAGGACATGTATCGTCTTTAGCGATGAATCTAGGTTCTGTTTGAGGTCCAACAACATTCAGGTCATGGAGGCCAAGTGGTGAGCGCTTCAATCCTGCCTTTGCTGTGGAGCAACACACTGACCCAACTGCTGGTGTTATGGATGATGATCTACAGGCCCAGCTGCAACATCTGTGGGAAAAATGTGCCACTGGGTACCATATAGACTCCAATGCCCAACTGTATCTCATCTTGTATCCAGGCTAGAAGTGGCCTAACAGGGTGACTAGAGCCTTCTTTTCCCCCAGTGAACTCTAATATTGTAATCACTTACCTATATCATCCTTACATTAATACATATAAAGATTCAATCGATTCCAACAACTCCTTTTGTCAGCAAGTGTATTTTGGTCTCATCCATAAAACATTTTTCAGTAGCCTTCTGACATTGCCAGTCATGGACATCAATGTATCTTTGGAGAGCAGTGGCTTGCGCTCTGCAAACCTACCATGCACACCATTGTTATTCAGTGTTCTTTTCAATTTAACCGCTAATCCTAGAGGTTCACATACTTTTACCACTCACAGATATATAATGTTCTAGCATTTTCCTCAATAAACAGTTGATTATGTATAATATTTTGTCTCATCAAATCATTAACTTGGTTCTCTTTATCTACTCTTGTGACACAGAAATGTAGAAAATTCTACAGGGTCCCCAAACTCTGAAGCACCACTCCAGACACAAACAAGACAGCCAGAAACATGAACAGACGGACAGCAACATTTTGTAAGAATTCATTTACCAATGTTTTGTCTAACTCCGTGTTCTGTGTTTCAGTCCACAGGCTACATTCACATTCCCCGACCGTGTCTGTGTTAATTTACGACTGTGTAAATGTCCTTCAGTGCAGCTTTGATACGTTTATAACAATAACTGCTCATAAAGCTGCAAAGCCCCCCGGCAGGCTTCGGCGCTGTTTACAGGGACCTGTTACTCTACTGAGCAGGTGTTGCTAATCATCTTTATACACACCGTGCCATCGTTTGTGCAGCAAGCATCTCAGTTTCTCTTTAAAATGGTGAAGGGTGAACCATTAAAGCTTTTGGGCTCGGATCAGCTCCTCTAGCACATGAACAGTCATGGTTAAAAACCGCATTTCAGTTACAGAGTCGATTTCACGTCACCCTTGACTCTGAACCTCTACTGAACAAATCTGTATGAAGTGTCTGGTGTCACACCTCAGAAATAACAAGATCCATAAGAACTGTTCCTACTATAGAGGACAACCAAATGAAATGACAGGTACAAGACTGAGGCTAGAAATCCCTGCGTCAGCAAACTTGTGAACCTGAAATATTCAGCAGTTTATTTCAAGCCAAGAAGGTGTTGTTGGAATATGTGTGAATGTAATGATGATATATGTGTGAGCAAATGGTTATTGGGAAAGCTGTACAATTGAAAGGAGGCTCTAGTTACCATGTTAGGCCGCCTCTTGTCTGGATACAAGATGAGATATGGATGGGCCTGGAGGCAAACGTTCCATATGGTATACTGCAGCACATTTGTCCACAGATGTTGCAGCTGGACCTGTAGATCCTGCACACTTGTAGTTTGCCGAAGCTGGCATCACAGCCGGTCCCATAAATGCTCGATTGGCGATCAATCTGGCAACTGGGCAGGCCAACTAAGTGTTTAAATTTGGCAGAGGCATTCCTGGGAAACCCTTGCTGTGTGCACAAGCATTATCCTGCTGAAAAATTACAGTTGGAAGCCCTGCCATGAGAGGCAACAGGATGTCCTGCACATATCGCTGAGTTGTTAGTGTCCCTCATATCACTATTGGGGTGGCCGACTGTCGTATGCGATTGCTTCTCAGACCATCACCCCATCAGTTTGGTCGGTGTGTCGCTCCACAGCACAGGCACGATTTAAGCATTCACCACGAGGCCTCCATACTCGAATCTGACCATTATTGGATCCCAAACAGAACCTGGATTTATCGCTAAAGATGATACGGTTCCACTCCAGGTTTCCAGTCCAGGTTTCTCATACATGACACCACTGCCAATGAAGGCGATGGTGACTGGCTGTCAATGCAGGATAGGTATTGGGCTCTCGGTCTGATGATGCGCCCCCTCTCAAAGTCTGTCAAATGGGCAAAACGTTTATCTTGAGAAGTTCATTGGTTGTAAGCCTAACCTTAAGTTTGAGCTGTCAGGACCTGGTGTTTCCAGCAACTGGCTCTTACTGTACCTCTGAGCCACATGAGCTGCCTTCCAATGGTAAGCTTGTAGTTGTTTACAATTATTACAATGCTGGCTGAGTGATGATTGAAGACATAAAAACACTGGATGGAAATTTAATTGTCTGTGTCAAGTGTGAACAAATACAGTGATGGACAGCTATTCAAATTCCCAATACGACTTGAACCCGGGTTCCTGCGGAGGTGGTGGGATGGCGTGTTGCTCCACCCATCGCCCCAAGAGCATGATTTAGTGGCAAAAACATTGCAAAGCCATAAAATACTGGGCTAGCATGACCACTATTTGAGAAATTCTAGTCATAATAAAAGTACCTCATGCTAAAATTAAAGAAACCTTTGGTACAGATGACAAATGCTTAAGATCATTTTGAGAGCTCAGTGTTTTTTCAGATAAACACAAGAATCAAGATATTGGCAGGATATCTGAACATCTTGTGGCTCTGTGCTGAAATCTCTAGAACACAAGGCGAGACAAATGTGGAGTCAGGAAACGAATCTGACAAACAGGAGACTTAATTACGTGTATAATTTTTCTTCTTTTGTCTAGAGAGATCTTAAGGAGATCTCCCCTCTTTTAATATAGGTGTGAAGAAACAAGTGGACTTCAGTATTAAAGTTTGTGTTTACATGATCCTGAGCAATTTATTTTAAAGCAGGCAAATCGTAATAACTGTAATTGTAGATATTTAAAGTTACAAAGTTATAAAGTAAAAAATAGGCCTACTATTAGAATGCTAACACTTGTGCTAACACCTAGCTCAAGAGTTTCTGGATGCCTTAAGTAATTTAACCATTAAATTCATGTAAATGTGTCTTAAAGTAGACCAATAACTCAAAGTATCACATTAACATCAGAATTTTATGCAGCTATCACTAGAACAAAGCTAACAAAAGTTTAAAAGCTAGTTTCTGGGATTCTGCATCAACTGGCTAGTTGCTGATAAATTTAGATTGATTTGAGTGTGAGGGTCTAAATGAACCTCATAATAGGATTCATATTACATTTAATAGTAGCCAAGCAATTAAACAAATTACTTCATAGCAACCATCAAATTATGTAGCTGCTCTAGTTAGTGGAGTTAGTAAACAGGGAGAGGCAACATCATTTTATTGATTTATTTGAAATTAAATTAAAATGTTCACGTTTTATCCTGGTCAGGGTCATGGAACTGTGGCAGCTATCACGGAGATCACTTTCACAGGCGTAAGCGCAGCCTGGACGGGGGCGCCAGTCGGTCACAGGACCACCAGGTTCTCTGCTGTAGCAACCTCCCTCTCAGACACAACCAACCACGCCCGCATGTGATGCCCAACCTGCCCTGAAGGCATGGCCAGGACTGCATCATTATATGTGATTTATGAATTAGATGAATTATTTTTGATCTTATGAATCATATACATGCTTGTACACTCACAGATTTGGATCTATTTTCCTGTTTTTTGTAGGTATGTGTCCTGACTCATTAGTGAAACTGGCAGATTTCAGATGACACCCCTCACGCGATCGTAATTATATTTGGTCATATTTAGTAACTTTCCAGTTGCGTCCTCTGACCTGCCGCTGTTGACTCTGAGGCATGGCATGCATTAAGGTGACACTTGGCGCTCGGTTGATCCCCTAATGATGCCAAAGTAAGCTACTTAAACGGGAGCCGTGTGTTTCCAAAGGCATTTGAAATGTAAAAGGTTTCTGCTTCCTGTTAAGCAAAGGCCAAAAGCACCAGTTGCTTCACTCACAGAGGGTTTAAGGGCCCGTACTGTTCGTTTCAGATCCAACCAAAATTACTCTTGCGTGACTGAAGCAGCATGATCTTATATTTTGATCAGGTCCCAGTATAAAGGTGCTTTCACAAGCATGGCTCCCCAAAAACTCTAAGATAACCTCGTGGATTACAATAATCAAAAATTCCGTTTTAGCAAACTTCAATGCAACAATAGGTTAATGTTTCAGAAAATTACATTTAAAGAAAACTAGAAACACTGCCAATCTTCAAATAAAAAGTTAACAACACTTATTACCAGACAACACTATCACATTCTTTCTGGGGAGAAAATGAAAAATAAATAAAGTGAACAATGTTAGAGTAGTGCACATGATATCAGCATCTTTATGTTTTTAATCCCAGTTCCGGTTGGAAACAAAGTTTTCATCTTCTCATAAATGGTTCTGCCCTCATTGAATCTCAGCATCTCTTTGTTTTTAGCCACTCAGTAATCCCAGTTTATGAGTTGCAAATTGTATTCAGGAAAACAAATTTCCTCTGCATTTTCTCCGCTATTATTGAATAGTAGATATACAGTGGGGCAAAAAAGTATTTAGTCAGCCACTGATTGTGCAAGTTCTCCTACTTAGAAAGATGAGAGAGGTCTGTGACTTTCATCATAGGTACACTTCAACTATGAGAGACAAAATGAGAAAAAAAAATCCAGGAAATCACATTGTAGGATTTTTAAAGAATTTAATTGTAAATCATGGTGGAAAATAAGTATTTGGTCAATAACAAAAGTTGAACTCAATACTTTGTAACATAACCTTTGTTGGCAATGACAGAGGTCAAACGTTTCCTGTAAGTCTTCACCAGGTTGGCACACACTGTAGCTGGTATTTTGGCCCATTCCTCCATGCAGATCTCCTCTAGAGCAGTGATGTTTTGGGGCAACACGAACTTTCAACTCCCTCCACACATGTTCTATGGGGTTGAGGTCTGGAGACTGGCTAGGCCACTCCAGGACCTTGGAGTGTATCGGCTGATGCCGACTATTTCAAAACGGCATTAATCGGCCTGATTAATCGGCCGACCAATTAATCGGTCTATCACTACTTTATAGAGGAAAAAAATACAGTTAAGCTACCATTACATTACTATTTTAAGCTCTTTAATGCATAATTAAAAGTATCAAGTGATGGTCGTCTCGCATCGCATTGTATTTCACAGATCATGAGCACAGCGGACTACTTTATAATCTTTTTGACGTTTGTCAAAATCACTGGATGCTGAGACACAAATCCAATAAGCCAACTGTACAACTTTGCCTGTTGCTATGCCAACACCAGTAGCGATGGTGATTGGTCAGTGAGTTTTTGAGGCCGGCGAAAGTTGGCCGACGCCAGTCAGAAAAATCACATTTGGTGTGGAAGATATCATCATTATACATGAGCATTATACACAAGAATAAATCGCATGGAACAAACCTCGTTCGGTGTGTAATGCCCTTTTTACCCAGCCTGACAATTTGCAGGAGCATAAAGGTTCATATACTTTTGTCCAGCATGGACCACCAGTAACTTGGGTGCTACCATTTAGAAGGAATATTTACATTTACATTTACATTTACAGCATTTAGCAGACACCCTTATCCAGAGCGACTTGGTACAATCTTACAATCCAAGCCATTGTGGGTTAAGGGCCTTGCTCAAGGACCCAACAGTGACAGCTTGGCAGAGGTGGGATTTGAACCCTGGACCTTCTGGGCCAGAGTCCAGTACCTTAACCGCTAGGTTACCACAGTCTCACATATATATAAATATAATAACCAGACCATGTCTTATGAATAAGTCTAGTAAGTGTACCAGCAGGTGCTTACTGGCTAGTTAATAAATGTTGGTAAAAATGTTGTTATTCCAGAGGTGGCTAATTGTGGCCCATTCTGACGCATATGTGATGTGATGGCATCATAAACATGTTAATCCTTCTCTCATTTCAGCTCTTTCTTGGCTAGTGATTTTTGGTTGTTAGGCTATCCAGCACCTGATACCACACACTAACAAGTCACGCTGGCGTACTAATAATGGTAGACCGACCAAATTTCTTCTCAGTGGTGGTCCTATGATGGTTCCTTTCCACTGAAGGATGGGGTAGACGGGGGAAACGCCATGACTGAGGCCAAATCCAAAGCAAAGTTTCTCTGCTCCTGTCAGTGAGAGAGTAAATGAAGTGTTTAAATGATGTAAATTATGTATATCTGAACACGGAGAAAGAACACGCCATGATTCAGACCTTCATGACGAATCCTTTTTGGAAGAGAGACCTGGGCTGGGTTTGTAATGGAAGATTTCATCTCAGTCGGAGCTGCAGGAGGCCGGGAAACACAAACCCAGCACCGATCAGCTTATTCATGGCTTACTTCAGCTTCTAAAAACAAACCAGCGCTGCTGCAGGGGAATTTTTCCTTTTATTTGGTTTATTTGGTTACCTAGATGCTCTGGCGATGACAAAGCCCGAGTGTGACGGCACTTGTAATTTTCTCAGCTGCACTAATAACCGACATTAGGCTGGCACTGATCAGAGCCACAATGTGGGTTACTTCATCCGTGTGCTAACAGTGATCCTTAAAGATGCTAACCGACTTTCCAAACGGCTCGTCAATCCACGTTCATGGCTCAAACATTCTAGGACGGCATGTGCTGCTTTTCTTTGCCCTCACCCTCCGAGCATAATGGCTCCAACATGACCGGTGGAAGTGGGTCGGTATTCGAAGCAGGCCCGTGATATGTGATCCTTCCCCAAATATTTTCAAGGCCGGTTGCATCAGGAGGCTTTCGGAGAAGATGTTTTGACAACCTGAAAATAGAGTTTTGACATCGCGGAATATGCTGTGAACCCCTTCGGTAGATCCGCCGACTTAAGCGACTTAACTCTGCTGTCTTGTTTTTAGGTCCTGTCGTGCTGCTCCAGGCCATCGATTCAGATTTGAACATCAATAGCGCTGTTAGCTGGCTCCACAGCTAGCCGGTGTCTAAAGGAATCAAGAAGGCAACGCTGATCCATCCCAGTTCTGGCTAAAGGCAAACAGAAAATAAACAATAAACTCTGAACTAAATACTCAATTCTGGTGCTATATTTACAACATATGTGGAGTATTAATGCTACAACCGCTACAGTAACCAAATAATCAAAGCCATAATCCAAAACGCACTGGGACGCGCTCGCCCTTAGGGCTCGGGTCTGTCCGCTTCTTTTTTTTGCACGTTCTCCATCTTTTATCTTTAAATCAATCAGATGAGGTGTTTATTAGTGTATTAGTATCAGGAATTTGATACTGTTACGGGTCTCTCTCTGGAAATATGGGTGAGCCAAATATTTAAATAAAACTCAATTGAATAAGGTTGAAGAATACTGATTGGACAGTTTGTATGGCGTACATTTTGCGACCGGACTTGCGGAGGTTTCGTAACTTCCTCTGTACAGAGACAGAGGTTAGGGTGCTTGTACCGACATGAAGGGTGCCGTGGAAAAGTCTTAGCATTCTGTATTTTTCAATTTATAGTCTACTTATTCCTTATTTAAGCTTTAGTGGTCACTGCACTTTGTAGTTCTACAATTACAGGCTGTAGTCCATATAGGGACTGGGGTAGCCTAGATGTTAAGGTACTGGACTATGGACCAAAAGGTCCAGGGTTCAAATCCCACCTCTGCCAAGCTGCCACTGTTGGGTCTTAACCCACATTCATTCATTCTCAGTACTGCATTTACACTGATGTGGTGGTTTGTGTTGCACTGGTATGATTGGATCAGACACAGCAGTGCTGCTGGAGTTTTAACCCACTGTTCATTCAGAGACATTCCCCTTATTGCTCCACCTTGTAGATGTAAAGTCAGAGACAATAGCTCATCTGTTGCTGCACAGTTTGTGTTAGTCATCCTCTAATCCTTCATAAGTGCTTCAATCCAAATGCTGCCTACAGGATGCTGGTGGCTGGACATTTTTGGCTGGTGAACTACTTTCAGTCCAGTGGTGAAACTGAGGTGGTTTAAACCTCCAGCAGCACTGCTGTGTCCACTGATCTTAAGTGTTATAGGGTTGTAACAGTACATTACTCTATTTTCTATAATCATTGTGAAGATCCATGAATAAAAAAAGGTTTAGCATATGGCCTAATTCGCTGGTCCACCACTGTGCCCACTTAATCCAATTCAGGGCCATTTGAGGGCCAGTACTCATCTGACAGTGCAGTGGGCAAGGCGGGAACCAATCCTGGACAAGGTCCATTCACCTTTTGTCACACAGATACTCTCAGATGCCAGCTGACCTAATGCAGGTCTGTGGAATGTAAGAGAAAGCCCGTCCAGACATGGGGAGAACATGGAACAAGGGCCAGGACTCGAACCCAGGTGTCTGAAGCTGTGAGGTGACAACACTAAAGACTTTAAAGAATTTAAAGACAAAGATCAAAGATTCCATATTAAAGAGCTCGTAAGCTAAGCATGGCTAAACAATTATGTCGTATTTATATTGCTTCATTCGAGCGGTGATATCACTGGCGTACCAACCACGTATAGTGTTGCACTGAGACCGTACTGCCTGCGCAGCGTGTTGTGTTTATTTCGTTGCGGTAATCGATTCAGGCTGTGTTCAGGGTCACCGCTGCCCCCTGGGAGAGCCTTATTGCCTTGTAAACTGTGTTAACATGAACGTTAATGCTCACGCACTACCTCAGCACAGTATGTAAAGTCCCAAACGTCCTGTTCCAAAAGGAAACCGATGCTCTGACGTACACTGCATAGGGTAATTAATGAAATCCGAAGCGTAGTCGAGCAAACGCAAGACGATGGATTTATTGGCTAAACAAATGACTTGTGAGCACTTTTTGTGCCTCTCACGTTATGTACTACAGAACGGGAATGATTCATAGAAGAACGAAAAATGGTGGGTCAACGTCAGGTAGCACCGAACACAGTCCAAGAGCATCAGAAACAAATCACCCCGTCATGTGCTAGAAAAGCAAAACAGCAATATATCGGTGAAATTTATTTTTGTGATATACTACATAGAGTTTCAGCTCAAAATATCAATTATTTTGAGGGAAGAAGAAACACTTTAAATGGGGTGTAAACTACAATCTCCGCTTCTGCAGATGTCAGTACAGTGTTTTGACTCAGTTTATCTGCTGAATTATCAATGTGATGAGTATTGCAATGTATCGTGATATAATCGCAATGTTATCGATGTATCATGATGCGTATCTTATCGTGAAGTCTTTTCCAAAACCCACACCTACTCATATACGAATGTACTTGGGTGCGTTTCCTGGTAACAAGTGATTTTAGCGATTGACGAACAACTTTAAACACTCCCAAAATCTCCTTAGTCTCTAAAATTATGAACGAGTTTTAAATCCTTCTTTGCTGAAATGAACCACTAGTTTACCGATTTTCTCATTATTATACCTCAAAAGTATGATTAGGAAAACAATTACGACAAAAACTAATAACTAATAAGGATTTAAATTACTGGTATAAACAAAATTAGGCTTAGGACTGAACTAAGGACCTTCAGAGTGAAAGGCTGTAACAATACCCATTATACCATAATACTTACTAGTGTTGTCGCCTCACAGCAAGAAGGTCCTGGGTTCAATCCCAGGGTGGAGTGGCCTGGGTCCTTTCTGTGTGGAGTCTACATGTTCTAACCGTGTTCGCGTGGTTTTACTCCGGGTACTCCGGTTTCCTCCCACAGTCCAAAGACATGCTTGTTAGGTTAATTGACTACACGAAATTGGCACTGACCTGAGTGTGTATACAGTGAGGCAAAAAAGTATTTAGTCAGAATTTAATTGTGAATCATGATGGAAAATAAGTATTTGGTCACCCACAAACAACCAAGATTTCTGGCACTCACAGACATGTAACTTCTTCTTTATGAGGCTCTTCTGTCGTTCATTCGTTACCTGTATTAATGGCACCTGTTTGACCTCATTATCTGTATAAAAGAAACCTGTCCTCAGTCAGACTCCAAACTCAACCATGGCCAAGACCAAAGAGCTGTCGAAGGACACCAGGAAGAAAATTGTAGACCTGCAGCAGGCTGGGAAGAGTGAATCTACAATAGGCAAGCAGGTTGGTGTGAATAAATCAGCTGTGGGAGCAATTGTAAGACATACAAGACCATTGATAATCTCCCTCGATCTGGGGCTCCACGCAAGATCTCATCCTGTGGGATCAAAATGATCATGAGAACGGTGAGCAAAAATCCCAGAACTACACAACGGACTACACTTGATGAATGACCTGCAGAGAGCTGGGACCAAAGTAACAAAGGCTACCATCAGTAACACACTACGCCGACAGGGACTCAGACCCTGCAGTGCCAGGCGTGCCCCCCTGCTTAAGCCAGTACATGTCCAGGCCCGTCTGAAGTTTGCCAGAGAGCATATGGATAATCCAGAAGAGGATTGAGAGAATATCATGTGGTCAGATGAAACCAAAATAGAACTTTTTGGTAAAAACTCAACTCGTCGTCTTTGGAGGAAGAAGAATGCTGAGTTGCACCATACCAAAGGTTGTCTTACAAAGTATTCAGTCAAACTTTTGTTATTGAACAAATACTTACTTTTCACCATGATTTACACTTAAATTATTAAAAAATTCTACAATGTGATTTCCTGGATTTTTCCCCCTCATTGTGTCTCTCATAGTTGAAGTGTACCTATGATGAAAATTACAGACCCCTCTCATCTTACTAAGTAGGAGAACTTGAGCAATCAGTGGCTGACTAAATACTTTTTTGCCCCACTGTATGTCGCTGAAATGGCCACTGATGCTGATATCGACGTTAAATAAATCCAATCAAACAAACAGTGTTGTAGTCAAGACCACTAGAGCCGAGTCCGGGTCAAGAGCAGAGTCTAGTCCTAGTCCAAGATTCTTTTCATCATACAAGAATAAACAAAAAAGTTTGTAATTCACTTTATTTCAAGTTATAATATACATTTCACCATGCATTATAGTTAATATATTTCATCCTATGGAATAATGTATTAAAAGTGAAATATAAATATTATTGTCACGACCAGGGCTTTTCCTCACTACATTTCCCAGCACTCATCACTAACATCACATGACTCCCTATGTCACACACTGCTGATTTCCTTGTTTAGCATGGCAGAGTGCAGGAGAGTATCATACTGCGTCTCATACTGAAATTCAAAAGCTCATTCCCAAGTCAAAATATCATAAATCGGGCCATCGTAAAACGGGGAGTACCTGTACATTTAAAAACTAGCTAACAAAACTATTATGAGTAATGAGTCTCTCACCTTTTGTATTACCTAGCTAACTAGTACCAGTGTTTTTAAAAGCTAACCTTACAGTTCTATCTGCTATGTTGTTTAACTCTTCATCTGCAGCATTTCATTTCTACAGATTTATGTTCATCACCTGAATGTTCGACGAGTACTTCTGACTTTTTCGCTCTGGTAAGCAGAACAGACTTCGTCTCACAAACGGCGCCCAAAAAATGCACCCTACTTAGGCAATCAATTCCAGAAATGGCCGGGGGGCAAGTGCTCATGATAACAATATTGTGTGCTGAAAATATCAGATAACTGATTTTCTATCTCTTATCTGTTATCATTCTCACACCCATAGCAGTAGCTCAGCGGTCATTTGCTGCTTGGTTAGAGGGCTAGAAAAAGACAACACAGACTGCCTGTGTGTGTGTGTGTGTGTGTGTGTGTGTGTGTGTGTGTGTGTGTGTGTGTGTGTGTGTGTGTGTGTGTGGGGTGAGCACTGAAATGTAGCGCATGTTTGCTTTGCTTCCCTCTGTTTTTGTAAGAAACAAACAGAGGCTCTTAGGGATGGAGTTATCATTACACTATTTGGAGAACAAACAAGTGCAACACACACACACACACACACACACACACACACACACACACACACACACACACACACACACACACACACACACACACACACACACACAACACACACAAATGAGGAATGGCTGCATGTGATAACACTGATCCCTGCTATAACACTCAAGTACATTAAGCTTGTTAATGAACAGCTGTGAGATTTACAGGTGACTCTCAACGTGGCAGCTATTTACGAGGACTTAATCAGACACAACAGAGATTACAACGTTCCTCAATGTGTTTACAAGCACACAATGATCAAACAACTGGAAAATAACAGATTTGGGCAACCTTTGGCAACCCATTGTCCAAAGGTTGGCTTTTTAAATGAACAGAACATAACATGACATATTTCTGCACATACAGTAGTGTGCAAAAGTCTGGGGCCACCTTCAGATTTGTTGGTTTAGCAATGGTATAATGACCATATACTGTATAACATATGGTGGACCATTGGACCAAAAAATTCAAACTTGGACACGTCACTCCATGATACTCCTTTCCACTGATCTTCATTCCAGTCTTTGTGAGCTTTAGCACATCTTAGCCTTTTCACCCTGTTCTCCTTCTGATAAAGTGGCTTCTGGGCTGCTACCCTTCCATAAAGTCCATTCCAGATCAAGCTTCTTTGGATTGTAGAAGGCATCTCGATGAAGCTGCCAGATGCCGCTATTGCTCAAGTGTAAGGGGATGGTCACACTAAATACTTGCCACTGTGGTCTACTGAGGTTGTTTTTTCTGATTTTTATCCCTTTTTAAATACACCATACAGCATTTCCTGTATTTTCTGGTTGTATTCTCATAAAGAGACTGAGAAATAATTATAGATGGTCTTTACACCATTGCTAAAACAATGGTATAGCTAACCTAATGGTGGCCTAAGACTTTTGCACAGTACTGCATTTTAAAGGGTTTCACAAACTGGCTTCTTAGTGGTTAGAATGAAGCTATTTTTTAATTTGTTGTCTTTAAAGGTTGCATTCTTTTCATTTAGAAAATCAACCAGGGTGCCCAAACATCTGCATAAGACTGTTTGGGCAAAAGTACTCTAAACACTGTCGTTTAAACATTTTTTAAGGAGAACACTTCTCAATTACTTTAGATCTTAGAACATACACATTTAAAACAAATATTATTTAAACAAATCCAGAGCAGCTCTTCATTGGGTCATCAGATGCACTGGATTCTGGTACATTTGGCCTAAGTTTGAGAAGCAATAAGCCAGATTACAGAGAGTCTATCACAGGTAAGGATGTTATTAGGCCTCCCATTTATACTCTAGACTGATATATAGCATTACAGTAATATAGGAGTATGAGTATTGGTCATATCGCCCACCCTAGTACCTTAACTACTGAACCATCACAGTTTGAGACAAACAACTGTACTTTTCATGTATTTATTGAAAACATTTGTTCCAAAAATCCCCCCCAAAACCCTACGATGCTGATCACCAAAGCTGCACATGCCATAAACCAGTGTTTAAAGATTTAAAATACACTGTACACACCAATAAAAACTTCATGCCAACTGTGAAGAATAAAAGAAGGAGGATAATGGTTTGAAGCTGCTCTGCTGCCACAGCATCTGCAGAGCTTTCAATCATTTCAGATCGGACCGAGAACTTTCAGAAGAGATCGTCGGGGTAGCTTCAGGTTAAGTTGGATGATGAGACACGTAAGTAAATCAACAACAGGACGGTTTATAAAGAAGAAAATGTCTGTTCTGGAATGAGTTCAGCCCTTACCCCAGTTATTTAATCCAGGGGTTCACTTGCATTTTACTGGCCTGGACTGTACATGATAAATCAATGTGTCCAATAAAGCCACGAAAAGAACTGCGCTATGATTTAAATCAGAGATTTATCATTATTTATCACTGTCTTTTTGAGTGAGAATGCGTGAAGAACTTAGTGGTGGAGCAGATCTGAGCAGTAAACTGTCTATCTAGCAGTAGTTCAGTTATTATCTGCTGCTCAGTTATGAGGGCTAAGAATGAAACAACACAACCTCCCTGAGTGTGTGAATCAGCTATGAAATGTAGAGTGTGATCGCCTAGCTTCTCTGTTTTTGCAGAATACAAACAGGCTCAATGGGACGGTGTTATCACTATCGCTATGCTAACTGGAGAACTACCAAGTACAACACACACACACACACAGAATCATTGTGGGGACTTTCCACTGACATACTATTACTGCAGATAATGAATGATAACCCTACATCAAACCCAAACAGCCAAAACACAAGTGGAACGCTACCATCTACACAGTATCTGAAACCTAAACTGTTCTACACATCACTCTCTCCAGGAAATACAGTGGGGCAAAAAAGTATTTAGTCAGCCACTGATTGTGCAAGTTCTCCTACTTAGAAAGATGAGAGAGGTCTGTAATTTTCATCATACGTACTTGATTTCCTATTGTAGATTCACTCTTCCCAGAATTTTCTTCCTGGTGTCCTTCAACAGCTCTTTGGTCTTGGCCATGGTTGAGTTTGGAGTCTGACTGTTTGAGGCTGTGGACAGGTGTCTTTTATACAGATAACGAGGTCAAGCAGGTGCCATTAATACAGGTAATGAGTGGAGGACAGAAGAGCTTCTTAAAGAAGAAGTTACAGGTCTGTGAGAGCCAGAAATCTTGCTTGTTTGTGGGTGACCAAATACTTATTTTCCACCATGATTTACACAAATAAATTCTTTAAAAATCCTACAATGTGATTTCCTGGATTTTTTTCTCATTTTGTCTCTCATAGTTGAAGTGTAGCTATGATGAAAATTACAGACCTCTCTCATCTTTCCAAGTAGGAGAACTTTCACAACCAGTGGCTGACTAAATACTGTACACAACACCGTGGTTCTTCAGTCACAAGCACACATCAACAATCACACACACTGTAGAACCACAATACAAACGTACACAATGGAATATACAGTAAACATAAATAAACACACCTCACTGGCTGCACACAACCAAGAGGGAATGATTCCACTTGAAGAAACACGAATTTCCAGAACAGGCAATGCAGTATCACCTTTCAAACACTTTAAACTTTAAGTAGACTTCACGTGTCTTCTTGGCAGAGAAAATTGCGACACCTAAAACTGTCAGTGAGCAACACAGACCATAACGTAGTTCCTACTTATGCATGTAGTTAATGCATAGCAAATCAATATTCATGAAAATAAATTAAATACAAAAAACCCCCCCCAAAACATTAATGTATAACAGAAATAATATTTATGGCAGGTAAAATGTACATGGTAAAAACTTTTTTTTGAATTTGACAAGCTGTTTACAGCTGCAATGGAGTTAAAAGACAGATTTTTATTTCCTATTATAATTTGTTGTAATTGATAATACTTGATGTAGCACTTTTCAAACAGCGTTTCACAAAGTGCTTTGCACAAGCAAAAGAATAAAAATAAAGAGTGATAAAAACATAGAACTACATACAAGAATAAGAACAGTAGAATATAATGAAATAGAAACATTTCAAAGTGCAGACGCAATAAAAAGAGGAAGTAATTACTACACAATCCTGCCCAGTCTTAGTTCAGCCACACTGGCAGCAGAATGAGTGGTACTAAACACCTAACAGACTCAGTATGACACTTTCATAAATCCCTAACAATTCAGGTTTCTGCTCTGCCCTCCTAAAAGAAGGTACAGCTTTGAAGGAGCTGGCCTGCTTTAGGCCCTGACCTGAACTTAATCATACACCTTTGAGATGAATTAGAATGCCAGCAGTGAGTTAGGGTTTATTAGCCACATCAGTGCCTGATATCTAGTGGAAAGCCTTTTCAGAAATGTGGTGGGTGTTGTAGCAGGAAAGGGGAATATATGCCTTCATGACACCCACGTATTTTGGATTTAAATATTGATTTATTCTGAAGAGACTCCTGAACTTAGCCGCAACATCAGCCAGCCACAACGGCTCAGTCCCTGGACTTCAAGAACATCCCTGGTACGAGCTGGTAGGTTAATGGAACTTCCCTGAAGGTGGCAGAGTAATTCAGCCATAGGGAATGGAGAAAACTCAGAATGATTGGAAACAGTGTGCAGGTATTTACCCGGATTTAGGTATTAATCTGGATTTTGGCCCGAGCACCTGCCATGAGGCTTCTCCGTGTTTCGCATTTCACACTTCCTTTGAACTCACATTATTTTGATTTTATGGTCGCCGCGTTTCCTGAGGTCAGCCTGCCTGAAGACTGAAGTCACCTCATGAAATTAAACTGTTTTCCTTCGCCTTAATCCCCTCAAATATGTACAGTATGTGCCTGTCGTTAGATTTCACACCGTGTTTATTTTCTTAAGGGACTGAGCAACAGGATTCAAACGACGTGAGCGGATTTGATTTCAGAAAGCAGGAAAACTTCAGAGACCCATGGCTATGACATTATGGATTATCGGCTGCAGGGTTCGGCTCATATCAAAACTCCCGGAGGGGGGTTTCACCACGGGTCACCGATGGACCAAAAGTTGTAACACTAGCCCCTTTATTCACCCTGTGCTGCAATTTGAATTTTGATAAGGCTTGAAAGTGGTGCTTGAAGTTTGTGAACCCTTTAGAATATTCTATATTTCTGCATAAATATGACCTAAAACATCATCAGATTTTCACACAAGTCCTAAAAGTAGATAAAGAGAACCCAGTTAAACAAATGAGATAAACATATTATACTTGGTCATTTATTTATTGAGGAAAACGATCCAATATTACATATTAGTGAGTGGCAAAAGTAAGTGACCCTTTGCTTTCAGTATCTGGTGTGACCACCCCCCTGTGCAGCAATAACTGCAGCTAAACGTTTCCTGTAGCTGTTTGATCAGTCCTGCACACCGGCTTGGAGGAATTTTAGTCCATTCCTCCGTACAGAAAAGCTTCAGCTCTGGGATGTTGGTGGGTTTCCTCACATTAGCTGCTCGCTTCAGGTCCTTCCACAACATTTCCATTTGATTAAGGTCAGGACTTTGACTTGGCCATTCCAAAACATGAACTCTATTCTTCTGTAACCATTCTTTGGTAGAACAACTTGTGTGCTTAGGCCTCGTTGTCTTGCTGCATGACCCACCTTCTCTTGAGATTCAGTTTATGGACAGATGTCCTGACATTTTCCTTTAGAATTCTCTTGATATAATTCAGAATTCATTGTTCCATTAAGAGCCGTCCTGGTCCAGATGCAGCAATACAGGTCCAAACCATGATCCTAAAAACTACCACCACCATGTTTCACAGATGGGATAAGGTTTCTTATGCTGGGATGCAGTGTTTTTCCTTTTCTTTCAAACATAACGCTTTTTTTTTCTTTAACCCAAAAACTCCTATTTTGGTCTCATCCGTCCATAAAACATTCTTCCAGTAGCCTTCTGGCTCGTCCACGTGATCTTTAGCAAACTGCAGACGAGCAGCAATGTTTCTTTTTGGAGAGCAGTGGCTTTCTCATTGCACCCCCTGCCATGCACACCATTGTTTGTTCAGTGTTCTTCTGATGGTGGACTCATGAACATTAACATTAGCCAATGTGAGAGAGGCCTTCAGTTGCCTAGAAGTTACCCTGGGGTCCTTTGTGACCACGCCAACTATTACACACCTTGCTCTTGGAGTGATCTTTGTTGGGTCGACCACTCCTGGGGAGGGTAACAATGGTCTTGAATTTCCACCATTTGTACACAATCTGTCTGACTGTGGATTGGTGGAGTCCAAAACTCTTTAGAGATGGTTTTGTAACCTTTTCAGCCTGATGAGCATCAACGAGTCTTTTTCTGAGGTCCTCAGAAATCTCCTTTGTTCGTGCCATGATACACTTCCACAAACGTGTGTTGTGAAGAGCAGACTTTGATAGATCCCCTGTTCTTTAAATAAAACAGGGTGCCCACTCACACCTGATTGCCATCCCATTGATTGAAAACACCTGACTCTAATTTCACCTTCAAATTAACTGCTAATCCTAGAGGTTCACATACTTTTGCCACTCACTGATATGCAATATTGGATCATTTTCCTCAATAATTCCCCCCTTCTCCCAATTTGGCCTGTCCAAGTCCCAAGTTATACTTTTTTTGTTTATACATTACAATGAATGTTACTGAGGAAAATAATCCTTGCCTACATATGGTCACCAAAAAAAGTTCTGGCAACATACATGTGAACACATGGATAATATTCATTACGAATATACTGGGGTATTTGTCTCTATCAGGAGACTTTCTGACAAGGCTGAATGGTCACAGGTAACCGAGTCGTGTAGCTCTCATGCTCAAAAACCCTGATGCAATAGCACGATTGTGTAAAACTCACACTCCCAAAAGTCAATGATATATCTTCTTCTGCATGCAAGGAGTAAACGGAGCCAGAAGAAAGACGTCCAGGTTTTGTCATGACCCTGCAGTCTCCAGATCTGATCTGAAGAAGGACACGGATGATATCTGGCACGACTTGTTAGATATGTCATGACGGTTGGACAAAGACTGGGCAAGTGATCTGGCAGAGTTAAAGCAGATATGTCTGGAAGATGGAGAAAATTGCAGCTGAAGGGATCCAAGAGCTGCTTAGAGGATATTCGATGTGGGCGAGCGTACAATCCAGTAAGGGCAAACTCTGAACTGGTATTATTAATATGTCATTATTACTACTTTTGAATACACTACTGACCCATTTGATAATAATGTATCGTATTATAATAACAATGGAGGAATCTCTGTGAAAAACCAAACACTCTAAATGTCACACTCTCGGTATATATCCCAGACCATCAAGATTTGGTTTTAATGGGATGCCAATACTGTATTTGCTCCCAACTATTTATAGTTACTAAATTTAGTCCAGCTGCTGCTTTGTATGATCAGCCTCCCTCTACTCCATCCATCAGTGGAATGAGACCACCATGTGACCGACACTGAGCAGATATTACTGGGGCTGTGGATGATTCTGAGCACGTTTGGCTCACAACAGTATTAGTTAGCCATCTTTTGAACTTGGCTAAGAAAATGGCTCGGAGAAAACGTTAAAAATTTTTAATCTGACCAGCTGTTACGATGTCCGGAGTTAAATGTTTTATTTCCAATTATAATTTGTTATAACTGTTAAGACCTCAGTCGTTTAAGTGTACTTGTAGTATGGCAGCAGTTCCAGGACAATCCCTAGCTCACCTCCACATGGGCATAAGAAGCATTTGAACTCATCCGTTCTTTAAAGCGTGAGCTCACTCTTCACCAAATGGTATCTCTGAAAATGGCGTGCACTGCTGGTCTTTTTCACCAGCTTCGTTTTGCTAGAACAGCGGACAGGAGCTGGAAATATTAAGAACACTTGGCGTATGACAGTTGCATTTGGAAACACTGATTTCATGTCTCTGCTGACATATACAGTGCTTAATTTCCCCGGGGAGCAGATGAACCAAAATCTTTTATTCGGTTGCCAAACCTCTGGCATGGACGTCTCCTACAAAGAAAGCAAGTTGGTTGCAGACCTCAATGCAATTATATCTGCTCTTTTTATGTCAAACAAAATCCGAGAGACTTCGCTTAAGAAAGAAAAGCGAGGAAACCTTGAGCCATGTCGTTAGCGTACACTCCTCTTGTCCCCCCCGCCTGCGTTCTCGTTGCTTGCGTTGCCTGCATCTGACTTCTGGATTTACATTTCATCATCCTCTCTACCCACATGTTGTCATGCTATCCGATATCAGACAAATAAATCAGGACCAATTAGTTAGCTATCAGTACTGGACGATACGCAGCAACCCAGCCGATGTTGACTTGCGTTGAGTTTCATTTATTTTTACTGTTTGACTTTCGAGAAAATCTGTCATTTTAATCCTGTTAGCAATGGGCCCCCATATGGGCTGGATCCAGGTGCAGTTGCACCCCCAGTGCACCCCCGTTGCACCGGCCCTGTAGCCCAGGATGACGTTTAGATGTTCTGGTTTCTTTCAGCACTGCAAGTCTCTCTGGATAAGCGAGTCAATACACACCACGAACAGAAATGGATTTTGACAGCATTGGCTACACATACTGAAATCTCACTGACATATCTCGGTGATAAATGTGAGCCTTCTTATTAGCAGTTAGCTAGCCAGCATCCAATAACGGGATAGCATGAGGACATGTGGATACTGCATCATTTTAGATTCTGGCATTAACTGAGAAAGGTGAATAGATGGTCCTAGTCCATTCTTAAGCAATATTGCGAATAACATCACGAGGTGAAGGCGAGTGCCGTAGATAATCGCAGTCGTGATGTTATTTGCCATAACACACAACCTCAAATGTTCTAATGCTTTTATACAAGTTTTTTTCCCAACAAAATTCAAAGAAGTCCTGATTTTCATTCCAAATATGCTTTAGTACTGACGATACCTTCCGCCAAAACGTAGGCCCACAACAAGTGAGTGACAATTCCCTACAAAAGGTTCATATAACACTACCAAGTAATGTTAGTTTGAATACAAAGTGCAAGTAAGCACTAAAAAGTACTAAAACTAAAAACTTAACTCATTAGTGCATAACGTGCAAATACCATCACGGTGTGAACGCTTCTCAACCAATCAGATTGTAAGGTCAGAACTAAGTGTTGTATAAAATTAAACAAGCATTACATAGATTTTTCTCTTTGTTTTCAAAATTGCATGTCCATCATTGCCTTAAATACCAATCTCATTTCCTGGAAGCGTTGCCAAAATGACCACTGTTGCCTCGTCATGCTGTTTGGATTGAAAACTGTACACCAAAAACAGTGATTCCCAAACCTTCTCCAGTCCTGAACTCTGTGAGATCTTGAAACTTCTGCAGCCCTTATAGCTCCATACACATGTACACAATCACATAATACATTATACTTTTGTTTAGCGTTGCCAGAAATCATAAAACACATTATTTTCACATCATACACACGTTCAGATGCACGAATGACTCACCACAGGTGAACGATGTGCTAGCGAAGTCTGGGAGAAGTTTATGTGGTGGTAAAGAACCCAAATGCCATCGAGGCAAACATCGTTAACGTGCAATTAGCTAAAATCAGGAGAGTAGTGCTGAGAAGAAATCTGGCAGGAGATTTGATTGCAGTTTTAGAGAGTTGCTCGTTGCAGTTTCAGTACGGTTCTTTGGATCATTAAGGTGCGTTGAGTGCAGGGTGGTGGAGAACGAGTGGCTGTCTCTCTCTTAGGGTATTACTGGTGTAATAGTTCTGCCTGCTCAGTATGGCCAGCATAAAAAGCAGGGTGAACCCTTTTTTAGCAATTTATCCATTTTCAGAGCCTAGCTACCACTCGTGTGCTTAGTAGATAACTACGGAACACACCACGGCTTGAACATGTGAGCATTTCCACCACAACAGTATACACCAATTTCGGTCACAATTTTACACGATTACTTTCATTTCCAAAATGCACCAACTTTGGGAGTTCATGTTTAACACTAGATGCCTGTTTTTAGTGCTTAATACACTGGTGATTCCGACTGCGGCAAGCACAGCTACTCTTGTTTAAATACGTAGTTCGCAGTTTATCTTTGGACAGCAGTACGTTATATGGCCAAAGGTTTGTGGACACCCTAAAATTACATCCAACATTATCAATATGGAGTTTGACCTCCTTTTGTTGATACAACAGCCTTTGTTCTTCTAAAAGGACTGGACACTAGACACTAGATTCTGGAACATGACTGTGAGGCCGGCTTCTGATGGTAGACAATAAACCCTGGCACACTTTTGGAATTCCAGAGTATTTTCACAGTGTTTAATGGAGTTGAGGTCAAGGTTCTGGGTAAGCCAGCCAAGTTCTCAAAGTTGGCACACCAATTCTCTATGGACTTTCTTTAAGGACAGCAGCGCAGAAAGTTGATGAACTGACTTGTTGGAAGGGGAACCCTATAAATGTGTCATATTGGGAGTCACTGGGGAATCCAAGCCATTCTACTGCCACTGTTTGTCTATGGAGAATCCAGAAGTGTACGTTTTATATTATTAATGTCTTACAAGTTAGAGATAAAATAGCAGAGCTCACTTATTAGAAGAGGTGTCTACAAACTTTTGTCTATATGGTGTACAGATGATCTCCTAAAGCAGTGTTTTAGCCATACACTTAGTTTCGCCATGTTAATCAATCGCAACTCTAGCTCTGGAATATTTTTTCTATAGTTCTAAACTTTGGAATAGTGTCCAGAATACAAGCTCTACAGAGCTCACGATTTCAGTCACCGAAAACTGTTCCCTCAAAGAGGAAAAAAGCTATTTTTTACTGTAAAATGGTTAACGTCAGACTGGGCCACAGAACGGTGATGAAGGCAAATAAACAAACAGATCTTAGGGAACAAAAGGCTTGAACTCGGCGCACTCTGAAAGCATGTGTTTAATGTTTGAATAGCATCTACGCACCCTCCCCGCTGTTCTGCACTCGTGACTACATCTGTGCACTTGCGAATGCCTTTCTGTGCTCACGTTTTGGCCACCACAGTGCTCTGAATATCAAATATAGTATTTAAATCCCATATCTGTGACTGTACACATGCAAACAGGGGTCAAACAAGGGGTTTAAATAGCGGGGGATAGGAATTGCTGGACAGGTGAGAGGAATCAATAGGATCACTGAAAAAATGTGAGGTATAACAAAATCAAATGATTCTGCTGGTTTCGGTTTTTGTGGTGAATTTTTACGCATCACTTTTACAAATGTACTCATTCAATCTGGAATTTTTCTAGGTTTTATCTCACTAGCCACTTTATTAGGTACACCTGTTCAACTGGTTGTCAACACAAAAATCTAATCAGCCAATCACATGGCAGCAACTCAATGCACTTAGGCATGTAGACATGGTCAAGAAGCCCTGCTCAAGTTCAAACCAAGCATCAGAATGGGGAAGAAATTAATTTAAGCATGGCATGGTTGTTGGTGCTAGACGGCCTGGTGTGAGTATTTCAGCAACTGCTGATCTACTGGGATTTTCACACACAGCCATGTCTAGGGTTTACAGAGAATGGTCCGAAAAAGAGAATATGTCCAGTGAGGGTGGTTCTCTGGCTGAAGATGCCTTGTTGATGCCAGAGGTCAGAGAATGCAGACTTGTTTGAGATGATAGAAAGGCAACAGTAAGTCAAGTAACCACTTGTTCCAACCGAGGTATGCAGAAGAGCATCTCTGAATGCACAACATGTCAAACCTTGAAGCAGATTGGTTGCAGCAGAAGACCACACCGGGTGCCACTCTTGTCAGCAAAGAACAGGCAACTGAGGCTCCAATTCACAGTGGCTCACCAACACTGAACAATAAAAGATTGGAAAAACGTTGCCTGGTCTGATGAGTCTGGATTTCTGCTGTGACACTCAGATGTTAGGGTCAGAACTTGGCGTAAACAACATGAAAGCATGGATCCATCCTGCCTTGTAACAACAGTTCAGTCTCTACATAGAACATGACTAAGAATCCTGCAGTAGTCTCAGGTTTGTAGACGTTTGGTTGGTGAAGAGCATCCACACAGGGGCGCTGTTATATAATTGAGACCATACAGAGAGGACGAGAGAGAAGGGGGAAGAGAGAGGGATCTGAGAAAGTCATAAATGAAACACTGTGCGCAAAAATGCGAAACACCTGCGAGCAATGTGCAACCTGCCAGGCCTCGATCAAACATGGCAGGCTGCTATGAGCTAACTGTAAGATGTAACAGACGAAGGAAAAACCACTCACTCCCATTCCCTCTCCCTCTCTCTCATTCTCTCTCTCGCTCGCTCACTCTCGCTCGCTCTGTTTTACGAGGCCTGAAAGCTGAAAGGGTGCCCAAAGACGTTAAAGCTCCGCAGCGAGTGGGTTATTTTTGTCTAATATGATGTCATTCATTATTATTGCGCTCATTCTCTCCCTCTTTTTTTGGTCAAAAATTTATACAATTTATGAAAAGGCCAAATGATCTGAATGATCTATGCAGAGAAAACATACAACATACAGCAACTCTAACATCCATCTAACTATTTGAGTGCCTGTCTATACATATTTAATACAAAGTGATCACACATGACCAAATGTATGCAGACATGCCTAAATACTAGTGCTTAAAATCATGCCATACAACCTCCATAAACAAGCACTGGAGAATCAGTAATGAAGGACTCAGCAACATGTCGGTTCATCATATTCCTGCTTTGCTAGAGCTGAATCACTACCGACTTCCAAACTGCTAGAAGCAGATGTACAGTACATAAGAAGCTGCTGGATTTTGATTTCTATTGTGAGATTTCCATTTCATTTCCATCATAAGCTTAGTTTACACTTGCAGTTTTCATTTTTCATACATCTTGTATCTCGATGGTATCCTGATCAGATTTTAACCACATGCGTTTATATTTAACACACAAACATGTCTCCAGTCAGCAAATTACTGTATCCTACGTCATATTTAAATCAGTCGGAACACCAATCTCTGTCACAATTTTACACGATTACTTTCATTTCCGAAAGGCACCAACTTTGGGAGTTCATGCTTAACACTAGATGCCTGTTTTCAGTGCTTAATACACTGGTGATTCCGACTGCTGCAAGCACAGCTACTCTTGTTTCAATATGTAATTCACAGTTTATCTTTGGACAGCAGAACGTTATATGGCCAAAGGTTTGTGGACACCCTAAAATTACATCCAAAACATTATCAGTATGGAGTTTGACCTCCCTTTGTTGCTGCAACAGCCTTTGTTCTTCTAAAAGGGCTTTCCATTAGATTTTGAAACATGACTGTGAGGCCGGCTTCTGCTGTTAGACAGTAAGCCCTGGCTCACTTTTGGTGAGCAATTCCAGTGCATTGTCAAGCTGATTGATTTCAATTGAGATCAAGGTTCTGTGCAAGCCAGCCAAGTTCTCAATCAAAGTTGGCAAAACAATTTTCTATGGACTTTTATGGACAGCAGGGCAGAAAGTTGATGAGCTGACTTGTTGGCAGCGGAAACCTATAAATGTGTCATATTAAGAGTCACTGGGGTATCAGAACATGCCATTCTACTGCAATAGTTTGTCTGTGGAGAATCCAGAAATGTAGGTGTTGTATTAGGAATGTGTTACAAGTGAGTGTTCCTGAAATAGTAGAGCTCAATAATTAGAAGGGGTGTCCACAAACAAAATTCTTGCATTGATCAGCTATGCCTTTTCTCATTTAGCTGGATCTCAGAAAATCCATACATTTTTAATGAACAGAATTCTAGAGAAGAGAAATGGTAAGGCTACATCACACAATGTGACAACAATTTTTGGAAGACCCTTTATGTCATGGCATGGTAGTGCCCCTGGGAATGATGACGTTGGTGTGAATGAACATGGCATTGACCCCAACCCCATCCAGTAACTTTGGGTTAAACTGGAATCCTGATTGTGAGCCAGGTCTCATCACCCAACATCAGTAGGCACTTTTGCACCAAACAGTTCTAGGGACTAATTTGGGAGGAAGTACCCCCTGCTGAGCTCCCCCATGAACTACATTGTTCCAGGGCCTTTTTTGGTTTGTATTCGCACCACCAGTAGGAATGCTAATGTGATCTAAGATAGTGAAGGAAATGTTTTTAAAATCATGTCGTAACGTTAAAAACACAACTCCAGCTCCCTGTGAATGACCATTGTATTTGATGTGTTTTGGTGTGATGTATCCATAAACGTTAGGGCATATAATCTAAGTAATATATACAGAATAAACACAGATAATCAAATAATGTACAATCCAAGATATTACTGGTTAAGGGACCAACAGTGGCAGATTGGAACCCTGGATCTTCTGGTCTATAGTCCAGTACACTTCCTACTTTGGGATTTGGATACACTGGATACCAGGAAAAACACTGGCGGCGATGAGAGAAGAAATGAAACATGACATTCATGTGTATACGACATTCAGAGACAGAGGGACTTATGTCTTAAGTCCTTCTTTTATCCTTCCTCTTGAATGAGAGACAAGCACAGATATTTCTTCGCTGACAGCAATGAAGAATTAAAGTCAAAAATAGACTTGTTTCTTTTCCAGTGTGAGAACAAGTCTTTGCCATCTTCTTCTTTTTCCTTTTTCCCCTTTTCAGTCATCTGTTTGAGTTAAAGCTCTGCCAGTATGGTTTCGCTTAGATTCTTTGCGGTAATAAACCTTGAATTAAGCATAGAAACCAGTAATATATACCGTTTGCTCCAAATGAATTGCAGTTAAATACCCCCAAACGTAATTTTCTGCCTGATCGGAACTATATGGGCATGACATCATGATTGGGAGTGACGTCTTTTCTGCAACGTAAACAATCCAGCAAGGGTAGAACAGAAGGTACGTGGTTGGAACTTTAATGGAATTTCAACCAGGGTCTGGGCTTTACCTCAGCCGGGTTGGCCTCCCCGTGTCATCGTGGGTTTACTCCAGGTACTCCAGATTCCTCCCACATTCCATAGGCATGAGTCTTGTTAACTGGTCGCTCTAATTTGCCGCAATTTGTTCGACTAGTATTGATGTAACCTTACTCCTGTCGTGAATAGCCATTGATGTTGATGCAATGTTAAATAAAACAAACAAACCAAACCAACATGGACTCTCCACTGTAGTGAACAGATCCTTTGGCTTCCTCCAAACATAAATCTGTTCAGATGTTAAAATATGGTGAATTTTGATACATGAGTAAACATTACAGGCACTCTCTGGTTTACGATGTATTCTGAATTACATTTTTTTTCCTGGGCAAGCGATACCCAGTATGATGCTCCCCAACAGATGCTGGCCATCCAAGCAGCAGCCAGCTGACTGAGCTGAGCAGCAGCGCCAATGGACTGACCATTTTGTTTTTATTTTTCAATTTCAATACATTATTCAACAAATTACATGAGATTTTCAACAATGGATTTTGTATTATATTATTAACAGATTTTGTGTTAAGGATTTTGCCCAACTGTATGTTAATGTATGTGGTGGCCTAGTGGTTAAGGTACTGGACTATGAACCAAAAGGTCGAGGGTTCAAATCCCACCTCTGCCAGGCTGCCACATTTAGGTCCTTGAGCAAGGCCCTTAACCCACAAGGACTGAAAGATTGTATCAATTTTAAGTCACTCGTTCTCTTCATTTGTTCCAGAAAGCTTGTCGAGAACCAAAAACGACGAGTACTGAGCAAATTTTCCTCATAAGGAATAATGTAAATTGAATGAATCCGTTCCAGACCCCCAGAAAATCCACACTGTATAAGACATTACACGCATTAACGAAGTTGTGTTGTACAGGTGCTCCCTGAGTTACGATGGGGATACGTTCCGACAAATCCATCATAAGTTAAATGCATCAAGAACCGAGTAGTTGTTCGGTAGAGCGACCATACAGTAAAAACACTTACTCTACTGGTGGACTTGGGGCTCTAGCATAGCTGCTAATGCTAATTGCAGCCTGTCTGTGTCTTCTGGAGCATTAAGTTCCTGTTTCCCTTTCGGTTGGCAGTTAATACAACCAATTTTAGAACCCATGGAGACGTAATTGCACTAAGAATACAGTACTGTAAATGTTAAAATTAGGAAAAACATAAATAGTGGCGATTCACTTTACTGAGCAACAGGTATTGTGAATCACTGAATCGTCAATCATGAATCGAGTTTCGGCTGAAATGAGTCTCGTGGCTCAGCTCATACAAGTTTCAAGCAAAAGACGAGAACCAAGACAATTTTTTCTTATCAAAATGCGTCAAGAACCAAATCCAACGAGTTCCAAGGTGATCAAGAACTGAGGTACCACTGTATACAGTATACAGTGTGGCAAAAAAGTATTTAGTCAGCCACTGATTGTGCAAGTTCTCCTACTTAGAAAGATGAGAGAGGTCTGTAATTTTCATCATAGCTACACTTCAACTATGAAAGACAAAATGAGAAAATAAAATCCAGGAAATCACATTGTAGCATTTTTAAAGAATTTCATTGTAAATTATGGTGGAAAATAAGTATTTGGTCAATAACAAAAGTTCAACTCAATACCTATACCTCAATACATTACCTTTGTTGATAATGACAGAGGTCAAACGTTTCCTGTAAGTCTTCACCAGGTTGGCACACTGTAGCTGGTATTTTGGCCCATTCCTCCATGCAGATCTCCTCTAGAGCAGTGATGTTTTGGGGCAACACGGACTTTCAACTCCCTCAAAAAATTTTCTATGGGGTTGAGGTCTGGAGACTGGCCAGGCCACTCCAGGACCTTGAAATAATTTTTACGAAGCCACTCCTTTGTTGCCCGAGCGGTGTGTTTGGGATCATTGTCATACTGGAAGACCCAGCCACGTTCCATCTTCAATGCTCTCACTGATGGAAGGAGGTTTTGGCTTAAAATCTCACGATACATGGCCCCGTTCATTCTTCCCTTAACACGGATCAGTCGTCCTGTCCCCTCTGCAGAAAAACAGCCCCATAGCATGATGTTTCCACCCCCATGCTTCACAGTAGGTATGGTGTTCTTGGAATGCAACTCAGCATTCTTCTTCCTCCAAACACGACGAGTTGAGTTTTTCCCAAAAAGTTCTATTTTGGTTCATCTGACCACATGATATTCTCCCAATTCTCTTCTGGATCATCCATATGCTCTCTGCCAATATTTCAGACAGGCTGGGACATGTTATGGCTTAAGCAGGGGGGCCGCCTGGCACTGCAGGATTCTGGAAATCCTATCGGGCCATAGTTGTTACTGATGGTAGCCTTGTTACTTTGGTCCCAAGCTCTCTGCAGGTCATCATCAAGGTCCCTCCATGTAGTTCTGGATTTTTTTGCTAAGCTTTCTCATGATCATTTTGACCACACAGGGATGAGATCTTGCATGGAGCCCAGATCGAGGGAGATTATCAGTGGTCTTGTATGTCTTCCATTTCTTACAGTGCTCCCACAGTGATTTATTCACACAAACCTGCTTGCCTAATTATAGATTCACTCATTCCAAGCCTGGTGCAAGGGTTACAATTTTCTTCCTGGTGTCATTCGACAAGCTTCTTTGGTCTGGCCATGGTTGGTTGGAGTCTGACTGTTTGAGGCTGTGGACAGGTGTCTTTTATTACAGAAAACGAGGTTCCAAACAGGTGCCATAATCAGGGTAAAGGTGGTGGGTAACGGTGGAGGACAGAAGAGCTTCTTAAAGAAGAAGTTACAGGTCTGTGAGAGCCAGAAATCTTGCTTGTTTGTGGGTGACCAAATACTTATTTTCCACCATGATTTACAATTAAATTCTTTAAAAATCCTACAATGTGATTTGCAAAATTTTTTTCACATTTTGTCTCACATTTTTGTTTCGTAAAACTCCTCGGTTTACAAAGCATTCCACATACGAAGAGTTTGTCGGAACATAACCCCACTGTAAATTGTACTGTATTGTACTGTACACGGCTCTACTAACTGGAGTTCAAAACCCAGCTCTGCCAAAGGCTTATTTGTAAGTCAGGATCACATTCTAGCTGAAGATATGGAGCAGTGTGTACAACACAAGAACTGAGAGCGGAATTGTGCTTTGTCCATGCTTGATTACTGCTGAACTGCTTCCTGTGGTAAACATGTTCCAAAAGCTGCACTGATTAGCACAGGATTATTACCTGCCATTGTAAATGGAGATCTTAGGCTTGAATGGAAACACAATCCATGAAACTCTCAATGAGCATCCTTCCTCTAACACAGCTTCCTGCATGAGAACATGATAGGACAGTATATGGCCATAACTATGTACACGCCTTCCTAATTGTGACTCTTGGCGCTAACAGGTTTAGAATATTACACACAGGCATGCAATCACCAGAGACAAAAAGTGGGAGTAGAATGGGTTGTACTGAACACCAGAATGTTCTCAATATGACACTTCCACCTATCCAACAAGTCCGGTCAGCAACATTCTGCTGTGCCCTCCTAAAACGAAGTCCATAAAGAAATGGCTTAACTAAATGGAGAATGTGGCTGGCTTTGCACAAAGCATTGACCTCATCTGGGCGAAGGGAGGTCCCAATAAGCCCTAGGGCTACCCTTCTACAAAAGGTGCAGCAGCGAACAATGGCATTGTTCACCCTTGTAAGACCTTGGGGCTGATTAGCCCACGGAGCATTCTGGGAAACAGAGTTTCCAAAGCCTCTGCCGCCCTCTCTGGTCAGAGTCGTGAGTGCAGAGCTGGCTTGAAAAGTGTGCTTAGCCCTTTTCAGTAGAAAAACTGGCTGCCCCTAGTGGTGGCAGCGGCACCATGACTCAGAGTAACTCAACAGCGACAAAGCTGGAACCTTGACGAGGTGTTTTTAAATCTAGATTAAAAACCTACTAGTTGAGTCTTGGCTGTTAATAGTACGTCTGTGTTTTGATGCATTTAAAAATATCTTAATAAGGCTATTTCCTAAAGACTGAGTGTTGTTGTATTGTTGTTTCATCATCAGCTACAACTTTAACTTTTTTTTAATGTGCAACTTTTACCATTTTGCCACTTGAATGAAAAAAAGTTATATAAATTATAGTTATTATTACTATTTTATTGCATTTCCGTACCACCGAACATCAGCTCTGTGTTGCACCCACACACCGTGTGTTGCTAGTAAACCTGGCAGTAACTGGGCATGAGCTCATGCATCTATTTTGACTGTGTGTTTAACTGAGGTAAGTCTCGTTTAATAGCTCTTGAGATCTTTTTAAATATCCCGGATTGGTCACCAAAAACATTCCTGAAATGGTAGCACATGCACAGTCCTCATGCACACTGGTAAGCATGGCTCAATACTTCATTAATATTAATACCTCGATAGAATTTGTATGAATTATTACAGATTTCAGGTAATAATGACGTGAAGGGTGCATTGGTTACAGAAACTCAGGGGTTAATACATGTCTCCTATTAATACCAGCATGGCTTTCATGCTTTTCTCTTTTAATCATTTCCATAGCTTTAATGCCTTTGTTTTGGAAGTTATTAAAAAAACTGTAATCATTTCTTCAAGAAAAAAAAAATTGAAATCAGTGCCTGGTTTTAGTGGGAACCCCTTACGAGAATTCCACTGCGGGCGACAAAGAAGCGGCAATTATTTTCAAGCGACACGGCGGGAGGGCTGGGTGTGTTTCAAATTGGCACAGAATTAAAGAGAGTGAGCGATCACAGCTCGACGCAAATGCTGCTCCATGTACTGTTCGTTCCGTGGTTACTCGAAAATGAATATCTCTGCACTCTGTATCTGTCTGTTCTAAAGAAGGCGTGGTCCCTGTACCTGTCACAGTAAATGAGGTGTGGCTCCAGTGTCTATCACTTCTAAATAAGGTGTCGCCTCTGGTGTAACCTCCCTACACATAAAGTTTCATATAGCTCCATACCACTGCACAGCAGAAACAGCAGCTCTAATGCTTCAAACAGGCAGCAAATTATATACCATTTTTCACCACTAGAAGCGCTGCTGAGCGCCGAGTAGAAGGACATCACCAAACAGCATGCTAGGTAAAGCTTGTAACTAGCCAGGTATCATAACATGCACAGCATTTGCGCAATTTTGTGGGGCAAATTAAATGCAATAGTAATCAAAGCCTTCATTGTTTACAGTGGTGCTTCAAAGTTTGTCAACCCTTTAGAATTTTCTATATTTCTGCAAAAAAGACCTAAAGCATCATCAGATTTTTACACAAGTCTTAAAAGTAGATAAAGAGAACCCAGTTAAAAAAATGAGACAAAAACTATTATACTTGGTCATTTATTTATTGAGGAAAATGATATAATATTACATATTAGTGAGTGGCAAAAGTATGTGAACCTTTGCTTTCAGTGTCTGGTGTGACCCCCCTGTGCAGCAATAACTGCAACTAAACTGGTGGGTTTCCTCACATTAGCTGCTCGCTTCAGGTCCTTCCACCACATTTCCATTGGATTAAGGTCAGGACTTTGACTTGGCCATTCCAAAACATGAACTTTATTCTTCTTTAACCATTCTTTGGTAGAACGGCTTGTGTGCTTAGGGTCGCTGTCTTGCTGCATGACCCACCTTGTCTTGAGATTCAGTTCATGGACAGATGTTCTGACATTTTCCTTTAGAGTTCTCTGATATCATTCAGAATTCATTGTTAACTCAATGATGGCAAGCCGTCCTGGCCCAGATGCAGCAAAACAGGCCCAAACCATGATACGACCACCACCATGTTTCACAGATGGGATAAGGTACTTATGCTGGAATGCAGTGTTTTCCTTTCACTAAACATAATGCTTTTCTTTTAAACCAAAAAGTTCTATTTTGGTCTCATCGGTCCACAAAACATTCTTCCAATAGCCTTCTGGCTCGTCCACGTGACCTTTAGCAAACTGCAGACGAGCTGCAATATTCTTTTTGGAGAGCAGTGGCTTTCTCCTTGCAACCCTGCCATGCACACCATTGTTGTTCAGTGTTCTTCTGATGGTGGACTCATGAACATTAACATTAGCCAATGTGAGAGAGGTCTTCAGTTGCTTAGAAGTTACCCTGGGGTCCTTTCAACTGCTCTGAATTATTGAAATACTCTGATCTGTATTCGGTTCAGGTTTCATTGTGCACATTGTGTCCTCTCTGAGTGACGGATACAAACTTCTAAACATGACAGTGTGCAGGAAGAAAGGTACCGCTCTAGCCTGTGGTTTTTTTAAATTGTTGTCCGTGTCTGTTTGAGCTCTACTGTGCAGGTGTAACTTCATGCTGGTTTGATGAGCGTTCAGCCTCCTTCATTATTAACATCCTTACTAATAACTGCGTACAAATCACCCTCAGCTAATGACTCACTGCTCAGTCGTTTCCTGTAATTTCCTTCCCCAGGTTTTGGAATTAAAATGAAGGAAGTCGAAAGACATCCTGTTTTTTTGTCTGCATGTGTTAAATGTGATTGGTACCTTATTGACGTTAGGTGATCTAAGCTTGTGGACTGCAATTAATGGCAAGCCACAGGCACCGTGTGTCATACACAATAAAATGAGTAAATAACGGAGTGCATGTGCGATGATGTAGTGTTCCTACAGGCCACATATCCCGTTAAACATCACCTACTCATCCATTATTCACCTTTCCTTATCCTTTCTACGGTCTCAGTGAATTTCCTAGGCTGGAGTGCATTTGATCAAAATTGGATTTTGCTTGGTTGATATACAGTATATATATATATTTATATATATATATATATACAGCTGTGACAGCTGTTGCGTCTGTAAACAGGCAATCAATGCTATGGATCCACAAGCAGAGGTGGGAGTTTAAGAGCAGGAAGTCCATAATTCGTGTGATACCCAGCTCTGTAATGGACTGCCACTGCCAATCCAGGCCATATTTATGCCTGTTCTCTGTATTCTAAGTGGAAAGGTCTCCAGAGCGTCCACAATCCTGACTGAAAAAGTGGGTTTCCCTTCCCAAAAAGAACTTAGCATCCAGAGTGAAACCTATTCCAATACCCACCTCTCACACATTTTTTACACTGTTATGTGACTTCATTCATACACTCACCGACCACTTTATTAGGTACACCTCCTTGTTTCTATACTCATTTTCCATTTGATCAGTTCCACGTACCATATAGAGGCAATTTGTGGTTCTACAATTACAGACTGTAGTCCATCTGTTTCTCTGTATACTTTTAGTCCCCTTTACTCTTCTCTAATGGTCCCCAAAGGACCAGCATCCATCAACCAGATAGTACTTGATCTGTTGGGGTCCTGACCATTGGAGAACAGAGTAAAGGGGACTAAAAGTATGTAGAAAAACAGATGGACTACAATCTGTAATTATAGAACTACAAAGTGCATCTATATGATAAATAGAACTGATAAAATTGGACAATGGGTGAATGGGTAGAAACAAGAGGTGTCCTTAATAAAGTGGCTGGTGTGTGTATATTTACTGTATAGTCCCCTTTCATTATAACTTCCCAATACTGACTGGTTCATACCCCACCACTGGCAAGGTGACTGTACGAAAATAAACACGTTACAAAAAAAAACATTTCTCGTTCTGTTAGTGTCATTTCTGAGGAATGAGCTCAAACGTTTGCCTATCGCTCTGTGTAGTTTACATACGTCACCGCACAGCGTATCGGCACAACAGATCAGTTGAAGCAACGCCACTCTGCTAAACAATGGCATCAGGAGGGAGGTGCTACAGATACATCCGATAATAACCCTCCACCCTGCTGCTGGTGATGAAAAGTTCAGATGATGCAATTCCGTATCGGCAGGAAGGTTGTGGACATATTTGTGCGATTGCTGAGGATTATTGTGGTTTGAATCAGAGGTCAGAACCGGAGCGTCCAAATTCTCGGTGGACGGAGGGATAACATCTCACCAAAACACACACACACCCCCACACACACTCGCACCACCTCGGAGTGTTCAAGAACAACATCTCGCGGTTTCTTCACTTTGCAGCTCCCAGCGGAGAAGGTCGGAGGTCGTCTCCGAAGTTACGCGCTCACATCTCAGCGGCGTTGAGATGTACAGCTCTCTGGAGAGCCACTTCCTCGGTGCTAACCGGCTCTGTGCTTACTGGCACTGAAGTGGGAGCAGATGAGATCAAAACACACAATAAGAGCAGGTCCAATTTCAAAAACACGATAAAGAGCTTTCCAGGATGAAACATGGATGGACGGCGCTGCCAGAACTGTGTTTCGTGTTAGCGCCTCTCCGTCAAGAAGAACACACTGGTTAAGCCACCGGTTACTGGTTCAGGATTTATTAGAGAAGACCATGTGAGGGAAAAGATTTAAATCAGGCTCTTTTAGACACTTTTTCACTGCGATGTATGCGATTTCTTGCCTTCAGTTGGCCAGACTGAATTCTGATTACACGTACGCACTGTATGATGTCCATCCGATCATCGTCTGTTCGCTTTAACAACTGAGGTCTTAACAATTATTATGAACTGTAAAAAGAAATAAGAATCTGTCTGTTAACTGTATTATGGCTGTAAACAACCAATCGATGCTGCGGATCCACGAGCAGAGGCGGGAGTTTAAGGGCAGAAGTCACTTCATGCCAGTCATGCCTCTCTTGCTCGTTAGCTCATGTTTGAACTAGAGACTGTTCTAACTCGGTTGATGTGTTTAGAGACTATTTTTTTGTAAGTTACTCGTGTTTGTCTGGATGTCTTTCATCTGATTGTTTGCATCAAGCTGTAAATGGACGATGTAATGGGACGGTGTTGCCTAGCGGGTAAGGTACTGGACTATGGACCAGAAGGTCCAGGGTTCAAATCCCACCTCTGCCAAGCTGCCACTGTTGGGTCCTTGAGCAAGGCCCTTAACCCACAACTGCTTGGATTGTAAGATTGTACCATGCATGTAAATGCCGTTTGTAAGTCTATGTGCCTGTCCTATTGTCAGTAGTACTTCTTTATTTGTGTCAGAGATAGTGCTGAAAACATGAGTGATTAATGAGACTGAAACGACCGATACTTTTGTTTGACAGAAGCCAAAAATGCATAGATAGGCAGTATTACGAACAACATGGAAGATCAGCCAGATGAAACTCAAAGGGTGAAGGTGAACCCGTTTATGTAGTTATAAGTTAGAGACAATATACAGGTAATGGGGGAACAAACAAAGCTGTATTACCTACAATAGGACAGGCACATAAACTTATGAAAACCATTTATAGCAAGTACAATAAGTAGAGGAAAGTCATTCACACTAACACAAGTAACCTATACAAAAGTCTCTAAACACATCAACCGAGTTAGAACAGTCTCTAGTTCAAACGTGAGCTTAGCTGACAGACTTCCACTCTTAAACTCCCGCCTCTGCTCGTGGGTCCGCAGCATTGATTGGCAGTTTATGTCCCCTATGAGGAACAAGACAGATTTTATTTCCTATTACAATTTATTATAATTGTTAAGACCTCAGTTGTTAAAGCAAACAAACTTTGATGACCATTAAATGGTGCTTACTTGAACATTTCAATATTAAAAATGCATTGTATTTAAAAACATGCCTGGGAAACATAGTATAATTTCTTAGAAAATGTGGGACTGTGGTAGCCTAGTGGTTAAGATACTGGACTCTGGACCAGAAGGTCCAGGGTTCAAATCCCACCTCTGCCAAGCTGCCACTGTTGGGTCCTTGAGCAAGACCCTTAACCCACAATTGCTTGGATTGTAAGACTGTACCAATTGTAAGTCACTCTGGATAAGGGTGTTCTTGCAATTGACCTATTCATGTGTGAAGTCCTCAGATTTTGTGTGCATATTTAAAACGAACCACAAAAACAACTATGGGTGGACGAATAAGACTTTTGCCCGACCTTGAAAACTTTAACAAAGGCTAATTACGTATAAGCAGGTAAATAGGAAAACAATCCCCAACAATCAGTGAGCGCATTCTGCAACCATCCATACTAATGACAGCTTACTAATGAGCTTTTTAAATATGATCCTCTCCAAATTCTGCCCCTTTGCCCCAGGTGTTTCCATGTCAGGACCAGTTGTGGAGGATTTTTTTTCCTTTCTCGAATCCACCACGCAGGCCTGCAGCTCATTTGCGGCAGTAGTTTCTCCCCGTCGCCACCTCAGTCAGGAATAATCAAATAATGCGCAGCTGCTTTTATAGCCACGCTAATCTAGCGAATTAATCACATTCCCGAGGCCTGCTTCCTGTGCGCCGTTTCCCTCGCAGGCGCGTTCAGTTTAGACACGCTATACTGACGCTACAACCGGAGGAAGCAGGGATTTTTGCGGAGGAATATATCGTGTATAAAGCGTTATCAGGAGATTTCGATTGGGTTACCAGGTTTCGGTTCGAATGTGATTGTGCGCTTTAATCATGGGATCGACTGCGCGCTTTGCCAGCACGTTTGCCAATACGTGCTGATTGTAAACATATCCATGCAGGCAAATTAATATCACATTTTTTCCAGCCTGCAAGGCAGCAGGCTGTGTGTGTGTGGTGCAAACTCAGGTATTTAATGGCAACTCGGCCTGGAAATGGGATACAGAGGCCTGCTAATGGGATTCTACCTGAGCCTGGACTGTTCCCGTCGCTGCAAACAATTGTATAAGAGCTTTATTAATGTCCTTTTTAAATGTCCTAAATAAGATTTCATAATCGGTCATTAACTCAACTATTTTTGCACTTTACTGTAACTCAGAATATAGCTATCAAACATACCAACTCGTAATTCAGTCTGCTATGATACAAAATATGGTCAAAGTACCATTTTTGCTGACTTCCTAAATGAAACAAACTTAACACAACATTACATTTACATTTACAGCATTTAGCAGACGCCCTTATCCAGAGCGACTAACAATTGATACGGTCTTACAATCCAAGCAATTGTGGGTTAAGGGCCTTGCTCAAGGACCCAACAGTGGCAGCTTGGCGGAGGTGGGATTTGAACCCTGGACCTTCTGGTCCATAGTCCAGCACCTTACCCACTAGGCTACCACAGGCCCCATTACAGGCTTCTTGGATGTCTAATATTTCTGCAATTTTTAATATACCATGAAACCTCTGAATTCAAACTTAATTGGTTCCAGAAGGCTGTTTGAAATCAAAATTTCCTATAAGAAGTCATATAAATAGGATTCATCCGTTCCCAGATCCCAAATGATTGTAGGTTACGCTTATATTCATAGGTAATTAATGATTCCAGCATGAATGAAGCAGAGAAATGTCATACAAAGCATACAATCAATGGGACAGTGGCACCGAGGCTGAGGGAGTGTCTGAAATCACACCCAATAGACTGATGTAACATGCAAAACATAATAATAATAATAATAATAATAATACAATATACATAATATGCCTATAATAATTGTTCTTCTGGGTTTTATGGCGATTCTCGCACCATATTTGTGCATTAGCACCACTGACTGGACTGGATTATGTGCATGGAGGTTGAAAGATCGCACCATTGAGTGTTTTATTTAGGGTGCTGATGTTTGAGGTGTGAATTTCTCAAAAAAGAAAAAGACTGTTCGATGTCCGAATTGTTCAAATTCCGAGGTTTCACTATGTGTAGGAATATATTGGTAAAACCAAACCAATTGTGTTTTAATTAATATTAGCGTTTAAAATAAAACACTATTTGCAAAGCATCTAAACTACTATGTGTCTATGGTAATGTTTCACAGTTTCATATAAAGAATCAAAAATTGGACAACTGTTTAAGAACTGTACATGTTTTGAGAAGTAATGTGTAGCTACAGAATGACATGTGAATGAAAAAGTATGCTTATTAAAAGCTTCGAAACAAGAGTAAGTAGTAGATCAGATTATGTCCTGATGACACCCAGGAATCCCTTGCACGCTTTTATTGAGCCCAAGATGAATAATCGTGCCTTGAGGGAAACCAAATGCTTCACCTGGCGTTCTAATTCAGGAACCTGACTGTAAATTGCTGTCTAACCAGAATAAAAGGAGCCGTGTTTTCTTATCTCGTGGGCGTTTTGAAATGCAGTACTATCGAGAGCAGATCCAGGTTATTGGTCTCAGGGAAGGATGGATGCGGATCCGGAACAGTGAGAGGATCCGCACATCCTCCCTGACTGAAAACAGATGTGGCTCGGCCTGCCTTAAATAATCCAAATAATCCCCCGTAATCTGTACATCCAGTTTTGCTCACCAGCACCTCGACATCTGTCTTGGCACCTGGACGTGCTGCACTCTGTCGCAGATTAGCCATGAGTCTGCCACGTAAACTTTTACGGCTCTGTTTGTCTTTCAGGACGATCCCCCAAAGACTCGTTGCTTTTGGCTGTGAAGCGGTTCCACCCAAGAAAGAAGGAAAGCTGAGGGACTGTAAAATCTGAACTAAAACAAAAATATAAAACAAGCAACTTATTCAGCGCTAACGTAAGAACAGCAAAAGCTGCACATTCCTCCAGGGAATAATTACTGAACGGGGGGTATTATCAAGACGGACGGTGAGTGATTTATTCAGAAACTGCCACCACCGGCTGAGAGGGGTGAAAGGGGGTAATGGGGGTCAGCCAGAGAAGCAAATTGATTAGATTATCCAATACTCACAAGCACAGGGTAAAATCAGAGGTCAACAGTGCACGGTTCCATACCCTGACTGATGTTCAGGCCAAGTTCTCTCATGTAGTTAGCATTGCTGGGAGACACTACATTCTCTTGGGGTGTTAGTATATTTGGTGTTGCTTTTAAATAATAAAAAGATACTCATAGTGAGAAAATATATTGATGGTATTCCATGACTATTACAATAACTGTCCCTGGAGTGCAGCAGAAAATCAAGTGAGCAAGTTCACTGTGAAGCAGTGTCTATTAACAAATGGACCAAATATCTGACCACTGAGGTTTATGATTTTCACTACAGGGGCTAACCCATACCTGTCTACCCCTTCTCAGCATACTGAAGAAGGTGCTATGTGTTTATTCATGCTTTCATTCACTTTGTTATCTGCTTGATCCATGACAGGGACATGGGAGAGTCACACACACTTTGGCCACTTTAGAGACACCAATTAACCGAACACGCATGTCTTTAGACTGTGGGAGGAAAACTGGAGTACCCGAAGAAACATGGGGAGGATATGCAGACTGCACACAGAATAGACCCAGACCACTCCACCTGGGATTGAACCCAGGACCTTCTCAATGTGAGGTGACAGTGCTACCAACCAAGCAGATACATATTCGACATTCATAAATAAAACGCCTCTGTCGATGCTCATGCTAAGTTGGGTAGATAATGTCAAATGGTGACTTAAGAAAACTTGTAATCATTTAGCAATGTCAGCTAAGTCTACAGTGGTGCTTGAAAGTTTGTGAACCCTTTCAAATTTTCTGTATTTCTGCATAAATTTGACCTAAAACATTTTCAGATTTTCACATAATTCCTAAAAATAGATGAAGAGAACCCAGTTAAACAAATTAGACTAAATATAATACTTGGTCATTTATTTTTTTAGGAAAATGATCCAATATTACAGATGAATGAGTGGCAAAAGTATGTGACTCTTTGCTTTCAGTATCTGGTCTGACACCAACCCCACTGTGCAGCAATAACTGCAACTAAATGTTTCCTGTAACTGTTGATTTTAGCCCATTCCTCCGTACAGAACAGCTTCAGCTCTGGGATGTTGGTGGGTTTCCTCACATTAGCTGCTCGCTTCAGGTCCTTCCACAACATTTCCATTGGATTAAGGTCAGGACTTTGACTTGGCCATTCCAAAACACTAACTTTATTCTTCTGTAACCATTCTTAACATTAACATTAGCCAATGTGAGAGAGGCCTTCAGTTGTTTAGGAGTTACCCTGGGGTCTGTTGTGACCTCGCCAACTATTACACGCCTTACTCTTGGAGTGATCTTTGTTGGTCGACCACTCCTGGAGAGGGTAACAATGGTCTTGAATTTCCTCCATTTGTACACAATCTGTCTGATGGATTGGTGGAGTCCAAACTCTTTAGAGATGGTTTTGTAACCTTTTCCAGCCTGATGAGCATCAACAACTTTTTTTCTGAGCTCCTCAGAAATCTACTTTGTTTGTGCCATGATACACTTCCACAAACATGTGTTGTGAAGAGCAGACTTTGATAGATCCCTGTTCTTTAAATAAAACAGGGTGCCCACTCACACCTGATTGTCGTCCCATTGATTGAAAACACCTGACTCTAATTTCACCTTCAAATTAACTACTAATCCTAGAGGTTCACATACTTTTGCTCACTAATATGTAATATTGGAGCATTTTCCTCAATAAATAAATGACCAAGTATAATATTTTTGCCTCATTTGTTTAACTGGGTTCTCTTTGTCTATGTTTAGGACTTATGTGAAAATCTGATGATGTTTTAGGTCATATTTATGCAGAAATATAGAAAATTCTAACGGGTTCACAAATGTTGAAGCACCACTGTACCTTCAAAGTAATAGACTATTTTCTGGCCAGGTGGATTTGCGAGAGAACGGCAGCCAAAGAACAACGCTGGTGCTCCAACTATCGTGTCCGAACACACAACACGATATTCCTTAGCATGGATATTCTAAAACAGTAGACGACCAGTTTGAATGCTGTTTCTGTCCAAGGGAAACAGAAATCAAAGAAAAATAGCAAAGAAATTAGACCAGTCAGTAGTGGAAAACCATGGCCTGGTCAGAATCTAGAGTTTTTGTTGCAACATGATGATTGGAGGATCAGAATTTGGAGTAAGCAGCATGAATCGATGAACCTGTCCTGTCAGTAATCAACAGTTCAGGCTATTGGAGGTGGAGTAATGATGTGTTTTTTTGGCCCATCCTGGGCCCTCTGATACCTGTGAATGGATGTTTGGACAGTACGGCTAATAAGCACTGTGGCCAACCAAGTTGATCCCTTCATGGCAGCTGTTTACCCTATGGCAGAAGGCCACTTTTAGCAGAACTCATGGATTGGTTCCAGGAACATGACAGCAGTTTTCCTTGCTTCCCTGACCTTCACAGTCCCCAGAACTTAATCCTACAGAGCATCTCTGAGATGACGTAGAACAGGCTGTTCAGAGCATGTCAGTACCACCACCTAATTTGCGCCAACTTCGCAAAGCTATCCTGTCCGCATGAGTCCAAATTCCAGGAGAACGATTTCAACACCTTGAGGAATCCATGCCTCGACGAACGGCTGTGATTCTGAAGACCAAACAATCTAACACGCTACTAGATGGGTGTCTCTAATAAAGTGGCTTAATGATTAAAGACTTCGTACCATGATGCCATTCCATCTAAAAAAGTACCTTAGACATTTTTACATATTTTAGGGAAAAAATAAACATAAAAATACAATAACAGTATGGTCTTAATAGACTTTAAAATGTCATTATGTACCGAGTTATACCATAAGATCTCGTTAAGTAGATTGAACCATTGCTTAATGAGAAACAGATAGGACTTTATAAACCATATAAAACCAAACAGTATCGAGTTTGCAGAATAATAAGGTTCTGCGTTTGAACACTGTCCAAAAACATCTACGTTATTATTGTCACAGAGGTTGATAATAGAGCTTTGAAGTTAAGTTAGAAGGTAGACCTTGTTGAGCTGTTCATTGAGTCATTTGGAGGGTAAAGGGACAAGAGTGGCAGGTCGGTGGAGGAAAAATTAATCCTTAACCTTAATCCTTGAGCCACCACTGACTTAATGGCAAACCTTTATGCCCCCATAATTCAAAATGGTTCAAAAAAAAAAACACAGCCTTATGATATTATGACACAACCTTAAAATGTGATTATCACAAAGACAAGAGAAGGCAGCTAAATATTTTGTGTTTACAAATTATTTAGCTAGGTTTTTCCTATTCTTTTTTCAGCTGCTCATATTAGAGGGTGAAATGATGATGACGAGCAGGTCTTATCAGTCAAAAATTATGTGAGTGGGTTGCAGGACAGTTGCAGATTACTTTGTATTTGAGAAGTAGTTTCTATTTGTGGTAAGGGAAAAACTAATGGATTAAGGAGTACACCAGAGAAACAAGGCAAGATGCAGACTTAAATGCACATTTCATAAAAATAACAGAAATTGTTATTTACAAAAAAAAGAGTCTCATAAAAGATTCTCATGCCCTAAATACGTTTGTGTGTTTGTGTGAGAGAGGGCGGTGTAAGGAGGAGCTGAGAGGAACAATGTCTTGCATGCGGCATTACAGCGAGACAAGATTTTACCCATCTTAAATGGGTGAAAAGCAGAAAATCAATATGTGATGGTCAATATTGATATTAAAGAAATCACTGTGTGGGGAAATACTGCAGTATATTGGCTATTTAGTCAACATGTTATTATTCCATACAGCATTGCTAAGTACTTTATATAATATTGCATAATCATAATCACAGACATTATGTGGCGCATACCTGTCATCATATATGCATGTTTTCTTTGGGTGAAGTTCTTTTTATATAGAGTATGTTACCCTGAAGACCCTATGAAAGTAAGCTTTACAGAACAAAACATCATAGATTGCAATTGCATCTACCAGTTGCCAATACCACGAGAAATCCCACCGCACTCACAGCCAACAGGTTCATCATAAGAAGCATACAGGCATGCAACCTCCATAGACATACTTCCACAAGGTTTCCATCTTCCCATCATCAGCTTTCTGCTCTGCACTCCTAAAAGTCAATAATGCTTGCCAAATGTGATGGAGAACTTGGCATGCTTGCACACAGTGCTGACCGATACATCATCAGACATTTTTGCGATGACCTGAAATGCCAGCAGTGAGCCAGGACTTATTGTTCAACATCAGCGCCTGACCTCAGTCTTGTTCCATAATTGAGTGGAATGCCTCCTTAGACGAATGAGCAGCAAAGGGAGGACAAACCCCATACCAATACCCATGTTTTTGGATGTAATTCCTGGGTGTCCACTACCAGCTACGTCTTCCTTTTCGCGCATTAGAGCTGAGCGTGTAATTGCAACAGTGTTTTTTGGCTGTTTGGGAACACTGAAGAGGGACGAGCTGAACTGTTGATGTATGCTTGGAAGGCCAGGTCATCAAGGGAACAAGTGCTCGGGGCTGATCCACACTTTTGAGCTCACGTCAACATCTGTTTCAGCACCTCCAACTCCCCAGCAGAGCGGACGTGATGGATTACTAAAGCAATGTTTATCAGATGATGTGAAAGATGCGAAGCATTAAGCATTAGGCGTTTCCTGTCTCGGCTACTCTATTTCTACTCTTTGGGCCTTGGAGAGTCCAGAATGTTTACAGACATTTTTAACTCAAGCATGGAGAACTTGGAGCAAACAGCTATGCGAAAATCTGACGATTTCTTGTCTGATTACAATGGAAATTCAGGAAAGAAGAAATGACAGTATGCTAGCGTGGTGGGACCAAAAGAAAAACGAATGGGTGGACAGATGGGTTTACTGATGAATGGAGTTATGGGTTAAGGAGCGGATTAATGGATGGATACGTGGCAGGATACACTTAAAAGGAAAGAAATTGTCAGATTAAAAAAAAAACATGTTTGTTTCTCCTCAAAACATGATTTCATTGCTTACACAAACCTACAGTCAAACCAAAATCAGACCTATTAGTTGGAACCATGCAGAGTGAGATCAGTGTACCTAATATTAACGTAATCCACTGAAGTAAAAGAAAAGCCAAGCTGTCATAACTCAGGGCCAAAAGGTACAATTATTAATAATTAAAGCAATCGGGCACATAAACATCATTGGAGCTCACCAGATACACCCATTCCAGGGTTATTTCGATAGGATTAGCTCAGTAGTTACTGTTCTGGGCTACTGCTCGAAATGCTGAGGGAAATCCTGGCTCCCCAAAGATGCCAGTATGGGGCCTCGAGCAAGAATCTTAACCCTGGTTGCTTCACTGATGATGTTTGTAATCCCACCAGTCCCAACCTAGGAACAAGTTGCAAAGAAAATAATTTCATCATCTCTTTCCTGAACACTTAATGTTTAATTCCATCAGTGTACAGGTATGTGGTTTGTACAGGAAATGGATGTTCACCGGACATTACCATGTAATCTAAATATGAAACTACTGAAAAACAAGATGTCCAAAGCCTAAACTGTTATACACTTGCTAAACCTTTTTTAATTTAGGGACATTCAGAACAATTATAGGAAATACAATAATGTACTGTTACGATCCTGTCTAGGGGAAAGTCTTAACACTTAACACAAGTCTTAACACAAGAGAATGGTATGATGGACCTGATACTTCTGTTTCACAGAAGCCAACAATGCACTGACAGACAGTATTATGAACAACACAAAAGACCATACAGATGAAACAGAGGCTCAACCAGTGAATGTGAACCAGTTTATTTAGTTGTAGGTTAGAAAAGGTTAGGTTAGGGAGCATAAAGGAGTACTACTTACAATAGGACAGGCACATAGCCTTACGAACGCCATTTACCTCTTGCTACAAATAAGTAGCAGAAAATCATCTGCACAAAAAAGTCTCTAAACACATCAACCGAGTTAGAACTGTCCAAACATGAGCTAACGAGCAAGCGAGCACACAACTGGTAAGGCACAATTGACGAACATCTGCTTTTAAACTCCCACCTCTGCTTGTGGGTCCACGGTGTTGATTGGCTTGTGTGACCATTCTGAAGCAAAATGCACTGCACTAGAGTGTAACAAAACAATATCATACACTGCCAGTACATAAATAATCAATTAACATAGGAATCTGTAATAATTACTAAGTAAAATATGCTAATTAGAGTTCAGTAGAGCTCTACTGTGTATTTGCCACAACATTTTAATTTCTTTTTATAATTAATTTAATTTCAAGCAAATAGATGCTGATCAGATGGTTGTTAAATGGGGCTTATCTGTACATGTATAATATCTGGACTATACAATAAAGGCTGTTTCTTAATAGCATAGTAAAGATCATCCTTCTCCATACTCCAGCCCAGTAAGTGGCAGTAGTGCACCTGATAACATTCGTACTAACAACTAGGAGGAAAGCATGATTTAAATTATTATTACTTAGTAAGTCGTTACGCTTGCTTAGGTAGTATTGATTTTCGAATAAAATATCTAACCAACGTTAGCTAGCTAGCTTCATTTTGTTTAGTACGTGTGGGGTGACTTTGTTCACGTTTAGCTTCAGTAACACAACATTTTGGACTTCATCCAGGTTCAACCAAAAGTTTCCACGTATCTCTTCCCTGACCATTTTTAATATTTAATTTCTATGTCAGGTTCAGATGGATCTCACTCCAGTCCACATTTCATTCTCAGCTTGATGTGCACTCAGATAATTTGTTTGTTCAGAAGAAGAGGAGGAAAGCTGGAAAGAAGACTTATGATTAATCGTGGCATCCATGAAGGGAATGAGAGTTTGTTTTCTTAATGAACTCATAAATTATGTTGCAACCAGAGCCCAAAGGCATTTTAAGAAGAAACATTTTTGAGAAGATACACTTCTTGTAAACTAGACTCTTTTTTTAAAGAAACAAAGCAATACAAAACTTTAATTTCTGCTCAAATTCAAACCTCAGTCTTGACTTTCCAGCACCATGTGCAATCACTGGTACCAGCAGAACGCTGTGAGTGTCATACTGCTAGGAGTTTTAACTGTTTAATTGCTGTTAATTGAAGTTTCATTTACTATAAAGCCTTAAATCCCACATGTTCTGCAAAGTTTCCCGTTCCTTCAAGGAACGTTACCCTAATACTACAGGAATTTATACATTTACTTATTCATTCGTGGACTGACGTCAAATTGTGCAGATTTTCTTGTACCTAATGTAATTAACTAATATAACTACAAAGGATTGCACCATACATCAATAGAGACAGTAAACATTACAGCATCATGTTAAAGATATAAGAATGATTCATGTGAAATTATCTTTACTGTAACAAGCTAATTGAATTTGACTCTTCAGAGCACATACCATAAAATGGATGTTTGGTGGACCCAAAGCAAGTCAAGTAAATTATTCTACTTTAATAAAAAGAAACAGTAACATGTACAAGTCAAACCAGTCTACACATTTAACTGATCATCCATGTAGATGTCTAAATGATTGGATTAATATGTGAGAGGAAAGGTTTAATGTGTGTTTGGATTATTGTGATAGGGTTTGATTAAAGAATGGAGGAATGGATGGACAGAACTTTAGGTTCAGAGTACAGATAGCTGTCTGTGCAAAAGTCTGAGGCCATCATCAGATTTGTTGTATATTATATGTATGTTGTATGATATTTCAAACTTGGCTTTGTCACTCCATTCCATGTCACCATTTTCCACTGATCTTCATTTTAATCTTTGTGAGCTTAAGCATAACCCAAACTTAACCTTTTCGCCCTGCTCGGAAAAAGTTGTTTCTTGACTGCTACTCTTCCAAAAAGACCATTCCTGCTCAAGCTTCTTCGGACTGTAGAAGGGCCAACATGGCATGGAACGTACTCTTTCCAAATATAGTGGTGTCATCGCCATATGGAAAAGCATATCCCTTTGGAAGAACATGCAAAAACCAGCAGTGCGTCAAAACTGTTTATACTGATATCAGATCTCAGTATGCATGAACTACGATGCTTGTTATTGGTCCAGGACATTCATTTCGTATCTCTGAGTAAAAATGTTCTCTGTGGAAGTTTCAGATGATAAGAGTGAAATAGATGAGATCAACTAAATGATAATCTGCTTTACCTTTCAATTTCAATTGAAATCAAGTATTAACAGCTAATAATAAATAGCCAAGTCAATCCGAATAATACAAAAAATTCAAACAATAATCAATTTGGCACCGAACAAAATATTGAGGCCTGCAGTCGAATGTCAAAGTATTTTTGCATTCAGCATGAAATCAGGAGAGACAATCGATAATGTCTGCCTTATACTAATCATGCATTTCTTCAAAGAACTAAGCCATACAATGACCGCAAAAAATTCTTATATATTCAGCTCATAGACATTCTATTCGAACATTTTCTGAAAATACTTATCTGTTGTCGCACGCATTGGATTTCCACCTGGGGAAGCAGATCATTCAGTCCCATGACCCCCAAACCAATCTGATTTAAAGACTTTCACTTTCATGAACATTTCTATTCTTCCCTTCCATTCCTTGTTGTGTAAAGCAACCTTGGGTTTGTGAAAGGTGTTATAGAAATGTGAGATTATTATTATTATAAAAATCTTATTAAAAAAATCTTATAAAAAAATTTGTAGGCACTATGTAGATTTGGACCAAACAATGGCCAAATACACAAAGACATCAAAATGATCTTAGCAGTTACATATTAGATGATGACAAATCTGACTAGTCCAAAGTCTCCTGAACATATAGCATGTAGAGATTTCGCTTGTAGATACAGGGGTGCTTGAAAGTTTGGGAACCCTTTAGAATTTTCCACACAAGTCCTAAAAGGCACGAACAAAGGAGATTTCTGTGGAGCTCAGAAAAAGAGTTGATGCTCATCAGGCTGGAAAAGGTTACAAAACCATCTCTAAAGAGTTTGGACTCCACCAATCCACAGTCAGACAGATTGTGTACAAATGGAGGAAATTCAAGACCATTGTTACCCTCCCCAGGAGTGGATTGGGAAATCTGTCGCACCAACAAAGCCCACTCAATCCCAAGATTGCAAACCGCGGAGTTGTTTTTGCTAATACTTTGGTCCCCCGAACCCCCCCCCCCCCCCCCCCCCCCCGCCCCCCCCCGAACCGGCCTCACCAAAGCGGACCTGCAACCAGCCCCGGCCAGGGGTAACCGTCTAAGCAACACTGAAGGCCTCTCTCACACATTGGCTAATGTTTGTTATGTTCATGAGTCCACCAATCAGGACGAAAACTGAAAAACAATGGTTCTGTGCATGGCAGGGTTGCCCAGGAGGGAAAAGTCACTTGCTCTCCAATAAAAAGAAGCATTGCTGCTTGACTTGCAGTTTGCTAAAGGGCATCACGTGGACAAGCCAGAAGGCTATTGGAAGAATGTGTGTTGGATGGATGAGACCAAAATAGAACTTTTTGGTTTAAAAGAAAAGTGTTATGTTTGGAGAAAGGAAAACACTGCATTCCAGCATAAGAACCTTATCCCATCTGTGAAACATGGTGGTAGTATCATGGTTTGGGCCTGTTTTGCTGCATCTGGACCAGGATGGCTTGCCATCATTGATGGAACAATGAATTCTGAATTATATCAGTGGTGGTGGTGGTAGTATCATGGTTAGCCTCACTGACAAGTGGTTTTCTTAAGGCTACCCAGCTGTTAAGTCCCAATCCCTTGACTTCCCTGTGTGAAAATGCTCTCACTTTCACTATTAAACATATCCCTAAGTTCTACTGTTGTTTTTCTACGATTTGATTTCACCAAACATTTAAGTGATCCCTGATCACGATCATTCAATATCTTTTTCCGACCACATTCCTTCCTCGAAGACGATGTTTCCCCACTGTCTTCCCACTTTTTAATAATACGCTGGACAGTTCTTAATCCAATTTTAGTAGTTTCAGAAATCTCCGAAGATGTTTTCTCTGATGCGTGCCAATAATCTGACCCTTCTGAAACAGATGAACATCTTTTCCACGACCACAGGATGTCTTTCGACATGGTTGTTTAACAAATGAGAAGCTACTCACTGCATCAGTTAAGGTTAAAGAACTTGTTGCCAGCTGAAACATAATCACCAATGCAGTAATTATCCAAATGGGAGACTCTTACCTATTTCCCTAGTTAAATCCAGGTGGTGACCTTTTTTTGGCCAGGCAGTGTACTTTGTAATTTTAATTATCTGACACACTAAAAAAAGACAAAACATTGGCTTAGGACTCAGAGTCAAGGCCTGACTGAATGAAGAATGAGGAAGGATGGATGGTCTTATGAGTGGATGGTTAAGATTATGGATTGTTACATGTAAGGAATGGAAATAATGGATGGTGTTCTGGATGGGTTAGTTGAGGAGATGATTGAGAAATAGAGAAAATAGGTGTACTGAGTGATGGATGAGCAGATAGATGGTATTAACGGTAGGAGAATGGATGGAGGAATGGGTGGATTTGTGGGCAGATGGGCAGATGGACAGAATTGAGTGGAAGGATGGCTTTAAGGGTTGAGAGATCAATAGAGGAATTGTTAAATGGGGCAAAAGGATGGAATTATGGGCAGATGAATGGGGTAGATAGAGGGATAAATAGATGGTTAGTTAATCACCTTAATGCTGCAATGCACATTTATGTAGAAAGCAATTGGCCATTGGCCCCAGCCTGGTCCCCTAACTTCAAATGGTCTACAACTGCCACTGAACCAGATTTATGGATAGATGGATGGAGTGGTACGGGTCAGTGTTGTTCGTGGATGATCATGTTTCAGTGCCTGAAGGCAAGCCTAGCAATCTACTTTTGTATCCTGCCACGTCTATGGATAGTAACATGGCAACTATCCATAGAATCATCCCAAATTGACATTGGGTTGGAATAATTTCATGCCATATCATGGATGGACGGATGAATGGATGGATGGATGGATGGAGAAAAGGAAAATTCCATGAATCTGATATGGACTCATACCCCTCTGAAGCGGTAATAAGTAGTAGTTTTTCTATTGTTAATATGAAGTTGGTTCCTCTTTTGCTGCTTCAGGGAAGACTTTGGTTACAGAGAAGTTCGCTACATGTTAGCAGGATCGTGCCATGATTTATTTTAGGAAGAATCAGCCACCGCATCTTGTGACATGTATCATTTCAGCCCATTATGAAACCATCTGGATTGTGCAGTGTGTTTTAAGACACAGCGCTGATTGATAGCAACAGTGTGCATTTCATCCTGAGATTAAAGGCCAAATTAAATCCACTGGGACAGTGTTATCTGTTTGTGGCCACAATTTCCTCCTGACTACTTTATTTTCGATAAGAACTGCTCTTTATTTAATCATTTATCACAAATTTGGGTCAGGCTGTTCATCTGACGGAAAGGAGGAAATAGGAAAAAGGGAAGGTTTAGCCAATTGGCTCCAGAAGTGAGCGTTTGGATCCTACTGTACAGGCAAAGGGCTCAGGAAGTGAGTATTTGGACCCTTCGGTATAGGTTCAGAGTTTAGTTTGGACCCAACTGCATAGACAGGGTTCAGGAAGTAAGAAATGGAACCCTGCTGTACAGATAAGGGGTTCAGGATGTGAGCGTTTAGAAACTACTGTACAAAAGCAGAGTTCACCAAGTGAGAGTTTGCACCGTACAGGCACAAGCTTCAGGACGTAGCCATTTAGGGCCTATGTGCATTCAGGAAGTGAGGACCCATGTGTATAGCAGCCTGGCTCTGGACCCAACTGTATAGAGCCATGGTTCAGGAAGTAAGAACTTGGACCCTACTGTACAGGAGCAGGGTTCAGGAAGTGAGGGTTTGGATCACGTCCCCTCACCTGTGAACAGCTGTATGTAATTCAGAGAGCAGAAATGTTAACCTTGTCCTTCTAGCTGCTGGCACACAGTCAAAACACACACACACACTGGGCTTCCAGGTTAGCACACATGAACATTTTCCTGCTGGGAAAATTTGCAGCAGATGGAACCTGTCTGCCCCAATCACTCAGTCAAGCGTTTAAGCATTCACCTGATTTGTTACACGCCCAAGAAAAGTGGAGTACAGCGAAGTCCCGAGGATTAGGACAATCATGACAAGACTCACATAAATATTTCTTTTCTTACCTTATTTTAGTGTTTCTTTCTTTCTTCAACTTGTTACGTTGTTCCTCTTTTCCGTGAACCTCGCCTGAACTGTCAATTCTTCTCTTTTTTAGAATCATGTGATCTCTGGAGTGGCTTATTAGCAAGCGGAAGCCACTTAATCAGATCAGTGCTTCCCATAAACCATAGATTTTACAACTGTATAATAACAGAAATATGGCTAAGGATAAAAGTTACTCCCGATCATAATCATCCAATCCAATATAACAGTAAAAAAGAACAAAACAAACAAACAAAAATTGAATAAAAATACGTACAGGAGACGATAAAAGAAAAAAGGGAGGAAGGAAGCGAAGACAAACAACTTAACGTTAAAGAGAAAGTGGAAGAATTAAAATAAAGTATGATCATTGAAAGGGCATTCTGTAAAGACTCGAGGAAGCTGATTGCTTTCTAATGAGGTTAACTTTGGTCTTGTGGTTACAATCTGCAGTATAAAGTCTGACCTCTGTTTCACACAAGATGTGCAAACTGACCACAGTTAGCAATAAGTCCTCTATAAAATACAATGACATGAAACTCTAGTAAATACTCTCAAACTTTAAAGCCCTGTTTCATCAGTGCTGCATCTATTTTTTAGCCATTGGTTTGAACACATAGTAATAATTAAATGAATTTAATCATTAATGACGATTTTGTATTTGTAGATGCCCTTATACAGAACAATCAAAGCAATTGTGCGTTAAGGTTTTTGCTCAAGGACCCAACAGTGGCAGCTTGGCAGAGGTGGGAACCCTGGACCTTTTGGTCTATAGTCCAGTACCTTAACCGCTAGGCTACCACAGTCCCAAATATTGATGTACATTTACAGGATTTAGCAGACCTTATCCAGAGCGACTTACAATTGGTACAGTCTTACAATCCAAGCAATTGTGGGTTAAGGGTCTTGCTCAAGGACCCAACAGTGGCTTGGCTGAGGTGGGATTTGAACCCTGGACCTTCTGGTTCATAGTCCTGCACCTTAACCACGAGGCCACCACAGTCCCAAAGTCCTTCATAGATTAGTCCAAAGTCCAGTACCTTACTAGGCCACCACAGTCCCACAGTACAGTGGTAATTCTCTAATTGGTAGGTTGGTACAGTGACAGGTCCATAATTGTTCAGCTGGTACAGGGATCACTATAGCTGGTGTTTTGACATACTGTTCAGCTGGTAGGTCTTTAGTGAGAACTCCACAGTTGGTGCGCTGATGCAGTGATACCTATAATTGGTAGGTTTTTACATTCATGACTCTAATTGATAATGTGACACTAATAACTGTGCTTATTCGAATATTAGGCCACACCCACACCGTCTGCTCGCTCATTCGAGGTGCTGTTTAGTCAGTTTATTCATTTTCTGTAGTTTTAACTTGAGAAAAATCAGGCTGTTTCTTTAAACTGTTATTCTTCCTTCTCTTCTTCACACTCCCTTTCCTTCATCCCTTCCTTTCCTTCGTTCTTTTTCATTCCACCGTCTTCGATTATTTTCCCTCGGAATTCATTCCTGTTTCTTTTCCTGCCAAACGTCAGGGGTTTTTTTTCTTTTCACTTTCCCACTGTTTTTGCCTCAATCCTCTCTCTCTTTTGTGACATACAGATGTGGGTTATATGGCTTTGCGTCTGAGTGGTAGGCTGTATGTATGATTCACCTTCACTCAATTACCTGCTCCTCCTTTGTCCTGTGGTACAGCATGAGAAAACCTGCAATCAATCAGTCTGATGATTGGCATGTGAGCAGAGGAGTGGGATTTAGCAGCAGCTTTATGATCAGTGCTTTCCCAGAGCTCTCTGTGTGTGTGTCTCGAGTTGAATGCACCTGTCCAAGGAAAAGAAAGAAGCCATTTTTAAGCTCAGTAATGAACCAAGGCCTCGAGGGACCTTCATAGTTAGGGCTACTAGACCAGAAGTTTCCTTCATCTGGTGGTGTGTGTGGGTAAAGTTTTTATATCATCGTGAGGACCAAATGTGGCAAGAAACAGGGAGAGCTGACTTTTTTTTACCTTGTGGGGACAACTATCTTTTGAAAAACCAAAAAAGTCAAAGGATTTGCTTTCGGTTACTGAGATTAAGGTTGGTGTTAGGTTGAGGTCTCTCTCTCTCTCTCTCTCTCACACACTCACACACACACACACACACAGAAGCCAGTGGCTTCACAGTGGGCACTTTACAAGCTCTATAAACTTTTATACGCATTTACACACCAATGCCCCTCCCACCCCAGTAAATCTGATGCGTACCTGTGCTCCATTCCACCAACCCAGGCACCGCCCTCCGAAATGCCCACTGTCATAACCATGACGTTAATTTACTGCACAAATATTTTCTTTCATGGCCCCAACTCTACCCCTTTGCCATCCATTTTTCAGCTTTATCCCAGATTTAATAGCTTGTATTGCCTTCTTATATTTTACTTCTTGATTTTTTTTTTTTTTTAAGAATAAATGTAGCAAGGACAGGGCCAAAATCGATTTTATGAACGTTATTATTAGTTTCAGATCTGGGTTTTACTGCACCGATTAGGTTTCAGGCCCGCAGATATCACGCCAGCTTTTCCCGTGCAGCCCACAAATAAAAACAAGCATGTGCAAACCGCAGACCTGAAAAGAAATTCTGGGTAATTGATCAAATTTGTGTATGAATACTCGCAAGTTTCCATGTCCTCAAGCAGTAACGCTGAAGCTGAGGAGAAAAGCCGTCTGTGGTTTGTACCTGAATAAACATATGGGTGAGCTGTGATATGTTTTACTACTTCAAAAATAAATAAGAACTATGAAAATGCCACCCTGTCGTTTTGACTCAACTTCCAGACTATTGCTAGATAACAGAGACGCCAAATGCAACATGTTATTACTAACCCTGACCCTAGACTTCAATCACTTGCATTTCCAGATGGTAACACAGTAGCATGGTGGATGGGACATGACTGAGGGAGGGGCTATTATCTACTGGCATTGCAGTCCTTGCTGGCACCTAACTGGTGTCCCATCTCGGGGATACTTGCTCCTTGTGTTCTCCCATGACAGGTTTCTCTGGTGTGTTGCGTTGCAAAGACGCAGCTCTTCTTACTCCACAAATTAACTGCTAATCCTAGAGGTTTACATACTTTTGCCACTCACAGATATACAGTGGTACCTCGGGTCTCAACCACCTCAGAACTCCTCGAATTCGGTTCTCGACGCATTTTGACTAGAAATATTGCTCGGTTCTCGTCACACTAGCTTAAACTTGTATGAGTCGTTTCATCCGAAACTCGATTCACGAGTCATGATTCACTGCACAGTGATTCAGGGTCACAACAGCCCTCAGAGAAGATCTCTGCTACTTATATCATGTTCTTCTTTATATTTATGTCTGTAGAACTGTATTCTTAGTGCGAAAAGGTCTCCATAGATCTTATAAAGGTTAGTTTATAAGAGCCAACCAAAAGCAAAACAGGACTCAACAAAATGAACACTGCTTGCTTATCATAGTATCCTCCTTTCCTTATCTCCGCTATGATACAGTGTGCTATAGACCGCTCTACCAAACACACATGAAACTCCACAGTTCTTGATACATTTAACTTATGATGGATTTGTCAGAACATGTATTCGTAAATCATGGAGCACCTGGACAATACCACTCTATTAATGCATATAATTTCATATACAGTGTGGATTTTCTGGGGGTCTACAACGCGTTAATCCAATGTACATTATTCCTTAATGGAAAAATTTGCTCCGTATTCATTGTTTTCAGTTCTCTGGAACAAATTAACATCAAAAACCAAGGTGCCACTATATAATGGATCATTTTCCATAATAAATGACCACATATAGTAGTTTTATCTCATTTGTTTGTTTAACTGGGTTCTCTTTATCTACTTTTAGCCTGTCTAGCTCTGTCGGTAGAGCATGAGACTCTTAATCTCAGGGTCGTGGGTTCGAGCCCCACGTTCGCTGCTGTGTGACTGTGGTAGCCTAGGGGTTAAGATACTGGACTATGGACCCAAAGGTCCAGGGTTCAAATCCCACCTCTGCCAAGCTGCCACTGTAGGGTCCGTGAGCAAGACCCTTAACCCCCTCCTGATCTGCTGTGGGACTGTGGTAGCCTAGGGGTTAAGATACTGGACTATGGACCCAAAGGTGAAGGGTTCAAATCCCACCTCTGCCAAGCTGCCACTGTAGGGTCAATCCCACAATTGCTTGGATTGTAAGACTGTATCAATTGTAAGTCGCTCTGGATAAGGGCGTCTGCTAAATGCTGTAAATGTGTAAAAATGTGATGTGTCATATTTATGCAGAAAAATTGACATTCAGCACCACTCTACCTTACTATGAAGTATAATAACCTTATCGGACCTCGGACGTATATGCGAACCGACGTTACGTGGCACATGCCTATATATATTTATAGACAAGTAAATATCTCTTAAGCACCTCAGACATTTGAATTACAGAAAAATGAAGTCCCTTGTTGAAAATGAGCAATTGAAGGAACTTTAAACACTGCACGCTCTTGACGACCAACTTTTGAAGGTTAAATGAAAGGACGAGACAGTGATAGGAAAAGAAAGAGATTCCATTACGTTATTCCCATGTGTGTATTTGTGTCTTCATGAGGACGGCTTCCTGTTCACACACCATCCTCATGGGGAAGAAAACTTCTTGGGGACAAAAATCCACCCCCCTCCTGATACTACGGGGAAAAGCATTTGGACAGATGATGAAACGGTTTGGAGTGTGTGATTCTTTTTCTTCCCTTCCTTCACGGTTCCCTATTTGCTTGTGTTAGAATTAGTTATCCATCCTCGGTGTTCACGGTCCAGTTTGGTGGAGCCTATTAAAACTTTTGTTATCACCAAGTGTTGTATTACACATTTTAAGCAACTCCTTGCCTAGTTATTATCACAACATTTGCACTTCAATTTGTTTTCTATGGCCAGACAAAATCTGACTTTCAATCCCCATTCATTTTCTATGACCAGAACACCACAGACTTGTCCAAATCAAATTGTCCAACAACACCAGATTTCTTTCAGGTTGTGTATTTATATGCATTGTGTTATGACCAAAAGTGTCCAAAGATTTGCTTTAGGTTACTGATGTTAAGGTTAGGTTTAGGTGTAGGATTATTTAGCATATTATATTATGATAATGGCAAATACGAACAAAGATGGAAAGGCTTTGTGTGTGTGTGTGTGTGTGTGTGTGTGTGTGTGTGTGTGTAGCAGAAACAGCAGCAGAAAGCAGCTGTTATTGTAATACAGACTATTTTCAGAACTATTCTTTTGATTTTTTTTTTTTTTACATCGTCTCTCTCTCTCTGTCTCTCTCGTTCACACACACACACACACACACACACACACACACACACACACACACACACGCACACACACACACACACAGGTTAGCTGAATATGTTGCAGCTGACTATAAATCACTGCACAATAAAATTTTATCCTCGATTGATTAAAGAAACAGTGTTCTCAAAGTGTGTGTGTGTGTGTGTGTGTGTGTGTGTTCCTCCTTTCTGACTGAAACACGATCCAACGGAGGAAACGCTGATGTTGATGTTATGATAGCGAATCTGTTAATTATATGAGCTCACTGATTAATTAATTAGACGAAAGTCTATACGATTTTCTGTTATCTTAGTGTAAGATTGCCGTGAAACAGGAGAGCGTCTTATCGGCAATATATGACCGTGCTGGAACACGGGTCAGAGGGGAGATGTTCGACTGTGTGTGTGTGTTGGTCAGAGCAACACAGCATCTGGATCTAATCCAGCACTTTCATTCCTCCATGTTTTTCAAGCAGGTAAGAAGAACGAGACCTGCGTTTCACCTCGTAAACCGGTACTGCGTGCAGAGCGACAAAAGCACAACCCAAGTCATAAAAAACCACTACGGGGTCTCACAAGGACACCTTTCACCCTTCGTTTCACGCCATGCAACCTCTATACCTCCTTTTTTGCCCTGTTGTAACATTGTTTAACCAAGCGGGAAAAACAGGAAAGTTTAGTGGCTACTTAAAAAAACCGTCTAGACCTGAGATGCAGTGTTGGGGATAAACTGTATGTCAGTAGGGTAGATCATATAGGATCTGTGTCAATAAGCATCCCCCCAATTCAATTCAGTTCAATTTGATAACATTTACATTTACAGCATTTAGCAGACGCCCTTATCCAGAGCGACTTACAATTGGTACAGTCTTACAATCCAAGCAATTGTGGGTTAAGGGCCTTGCTCAAGGACCCAACAGTGCCAGCTTGGCAGAGGTGGGATTTGAACGCTGGACCTTGTGGTCCATAGTCCAGTACCTTAACCGCTAGGCTACCACAGTCCTAACTATAATGCTTTGTAGATTTTGGTGCATTTACATTTGACATTTACAGCATTTTAGCAGATGTTCTTACCCAACCCTTACCCAGAGCGACTTACAAGTTATACAGTCTTACCATCCAAGCAAATGTGGGTTAAGGGCATTTAGCAGACACCCTTACCCTGGGCAACTTACAACAGTCTTACAAGCTCCAGTCTTGCGATCCAAGCAAGGTAGGTTGCTCAAGGACCCAACAGTGCCAGCTTGGCAGAGGTGGGATTTGAATAGCCATAGTCTAGTACCTTAACTGCTAGGCTACCACAGTCCCAAAAATGTTTACACTTATGTCATTTTCCAGACACCCTTACCCTGGGCAACGTACAACAGTCTTACAAGCTCCAATCTTACGATCCAAGCAATAGTGGGTTAAGGGTCTTGCTCAAGGACCCAACAGTGGCAGCTTGGCAGAGGTGGGATTTGAACTCTGGATCTTTTGGTCGATAGTCTAGTACCTTAACCGCTACGCCACCGCAGTCACAAAAATGTTCACACTTATGCCATTTAGCAGACACCTTTACCCAGGGCGACTTACAACAGTCTTACAAGCCCCAGGCTTACAATCCAAGCAATAGTGGGTAAGAGCCTTGGTCAAGGACCCAACAGTGGCAGCTTGGCAGAGGTGGGATTTGAAACCTACACCTTTTGGTCCATAGCCTAGTACCTTAACCGCTAGGCCACCACAGTCCCAAAAATGCTTACACTTACGTCTTTTAGCAGACACCCTTACCCAGGGCGACTTACAACACTCTTACAAACTCAATTCTTAAGATCTAAGCAACAGTCAGATTTATTTCTATAGCGTTTTTTACAAAGGAGTACTGTCTCAAAGCAGAGTTACAATTTTCGATTATCTTCTAATATCTAAGGCCAATCCCAAAGCAAGCCTAGGGTGACAGTCGCAAGGAAAAACTCACTAAACGTTATGAGTAAAAAACCTTGGGAGGACCAAGACTCAAAAATAAGACCCTTCCTACTTTGGTGGCTTAGATGATAAATGTAAGAATGAAACTAATTTTTGTAGTGAAATAGGTTTATAGTAAGTAAGTAAACAAATATTAACAGATAAATAACATATTAAATAAAATAACTATTTATTATTATTACTAATTATTTAGTCTGATACACTGAGTCACTTCAGCATCTTGAGTCCTTGGTAGGAAAAGTTCTTGGCAGCAAGTCATACTCAGCCAACTGGGCAGGAACGAAGAGGGAATTACTGTCCTCTGGCATGGCCCGGGAATTATACAGTCAATGTGGGCTTACTCTGTACAACTGTAAGTCACTACACCATGAAGTATTTGTACTGGTTGAGCTACTACACCGTAAGGTATTTGTGCCATGAAAGTCACTGCACCATGAGGTACTGGTAACCTTCAGTTACACTAAGTTACTTTTACAGTGTAAGCTTCCTCACCACAAGGTATTTGTGCAGTCTGAGCAAATGAGGAGCTGCTACTCTGAACCCTACGGGTGTTTTCAGCTGGATTTTTCTCCTATTATAGTTTTAATATCATTTGAGGTCTCACCCAGATGCACTTTAGCCCTCCAAAATAACTGGGCTCATGCAACATATTTTGTGCCATTACGTAATCCATAGGAGAGATTCTTTTTGGGAACAGCATGCAATTTCTTCAGCAGGCAAGGAGAAAAATGAAGAATGTAGGAATTCCTGATTTTATCTGGCATGCTCCGGGGAGCACTGAGAGCCAAGTTCGCGTTTCCCTCGCTAATTGACCTCAGGCCATGTCCGAAAAAAAAGACGAGCACTACAAAGGACACTACAGAGTGCACGACTTAAGAAAGGACAGAACAGAGAATTAGGTCATTTTTAAGTTTTAAATTTGGTCATTTTTTTTATTTGTGACAGTTTTATAGAGAATTTATAGGACCTGTGGTACTTGGGTGTAACAGTGTTTGAATACATTAGCCCACCATAGCGGTCATCTGGGTTTGAATCTGGGCAAGGTTGAGCATTAGGCAGGGACGATGGCAATGTTCGACGGTGAAGGCGGGGGAGACTGGATGTAAGGACTAACCAGCGCTACTGCTACAGCCATTCCTACCCAGACCTGTAGGGATTGCCACCCTATTCATACAACTGCCACAACCTTAAACTAAGTAATTGTGGGGTTAAGGACCTTGCTCAGGAACCCAACAGTGGCAGCTTAGGTCCATAGTCCCGTACTCTTAACCACTAGGCCACCACAGTCCCTGCTGACTGCCTGGTGGCACGGAAAAAAACATGAACTTTTTAAAATTAAGTTTGTCATGCCACCCCAGAATAACCCACTGGAAAAAGGATTCATTTATTAAATAAACACATAGGGAATTAAATTGGATTTTGAAAGATTTCTGTCAGTTTCTGGGCAGCTTAATCACGATGGTTCCTTGTAACCGCTGCACCTCTGGTCTGCGTCAAATGCAACAGACCCTGCCCCCATCCCTGAGTGGACCCGGAAATTTAGGAACCCTGGTGAACTTATGAACACACCACTGGTCTTTCAGATCATCCGTGTCAGACCCTCTTGGTCTATAGGGCCTATCTGAGGTCTTTTAGTCCTTCCTGGCCACTACGGCACCCAATCCTTCTTGGTCTTGTAGGCACACGCGTTTGGACCATCCTCATGCCAGACCTGGGAAATGGACCTCACCTCAGAGTGGCTTGGGTGTAACAGTGTTCGAATAAATTAGCCCACCATAGCGGTCATCTGGGTTTTAATCTGGGCAAGGTTGAGCATTAGGCAGGGACGATGGCAATGTTCGACGGTGAAGGCGGGGGAGACTGGATGTAAGGACTAACCAGCGCTACTGCTACAGGTATTCCTACCCAGACCTGTAGGGATTGCCACCCTATTCATACAACTGCCACAACCTTAAATCTAAGTAATTGTGGGTTAAGGACCTTGCTCAGGAACCCAACAGTGGCAGCTTAGGTCCATAGTCCCGTACTCTTAACCACTAGGCCACCACAGTCCCTACACAGAACCAGGGTTCAAATGTAAACTAACCTTTTCTCTTCCTTTCCCCTCTCTCTGTTGCTCTCCTGTTTCCCTTTCCTCTCTCTCCACCTGTTTCTTCTCTTTATTTCATTTTGTTTACTTTTTGTCTTTCTCTTTTTGAAATTCTGTTGCATTCACGGTTTGTTTTTAAGTTCTCTCTTCCCATCTTGATCCATCTCTCTTTCCTTTCCGTCTTCCTCTCCCTACCTTACAACGTTCTGTCCATCTCTATATTCACACCTAAATATCCTATCCTACTTTTTTTTTTCTTCTATGTTATTTTTTATACTTTTGTCTCTCTCTTTGTATTCTTTTGTGCTTCCTTTCATTTCTGCCTCTATACCTTTCTCTCTCTCCCTTTCTTTCCTCTTTCTCTCTCTTTCCATCATATCTTTCGAGAACAGCCAAGACAACCAGCTGCCAAGCAATTTGCCTGTTTCTTTTTAAACATGAGCACACACACACATGCACACACAATAAAATAAACTCATGAGGGATTACAAAGTACCCCGTAACAAAACTACACAATATTCGCAGGCTTCTGCCAAATAATTTACTGACCACATAACACGCAGTACACCTACCAGATTACAAACGCTGCGACCGCAGCCAGAACGCTGCGAGGCACCAGAGTTCATACTCCCTCTGAAGAATGAAATGTCATGCTAAAATGTGAATTATCATCACCCAGCATGAAGACACCAAAGCACTGGTACAGAATCAGCCCTCTTCATGTAACAAACCTGTTATAAGACTAATGTCCACTTTCTGGCCAAAAGTTTGTGGACAAATAGGAAGTCAATTCAATGTGGAGTTTGGCCCTTCTTTGCTTCACATTTCTAAGACGGATTTCCACTTGATTTTGGAAAAAGAGCTGTGGGCTCAGGCGCTGATGTTCCATCAGTAGTCCATGGCTCACACTTGGCATTCCAATTAATCTCAAATGAGTCTGACAGAGTTAAAGCGCAAGCCAGCCAAGTTCTACTTAAAATTGGTCAACCGTTTCTTTATGGACTTTGTTTTGGAGGGAGAGAAGAAAGTTGATGAACTGACTTTGTTGGGAAACTTTGACATACCAAGACTCACTGATGTGTTTGATATAATCCTCAGGTTTTTAATCTCTCAGGAGATTCCATTCATATCATGAGCAGTGATCGTGGCTGAGATAACCACGGTCACAAATTAGAAGGGGTGTCCAGAGACTTTTGCTCAAATAATGTAGATAAGTTCAGGAAAAGCATTTAGACACCACTTGTGTGGCATTGGGGTTTATAAACTGTGTGGGTTCAGTCATCTCAGACTCGCTTATTTGTTTTATGCATGACACACCGTGACTTACAAACATGGAACGACGAGTTGCAGGGCTAAAACCAATTGTAGTAGTGATTCGCATGATATAGTTCCAAGTCGATTTAATAACGTACAGCTTGAATTGATACTATTGTAAATCCACAGCCATGTCCCAGTGTTACAAGGGCTGGAGTTTCTTTTACATTATTAACAATAGAATGGCTGAACTCAGTTCTGAGGACATGCTTCTTCCTCCTTGTGAACCATCAGAGGGCTATCAGCCAACTTTTATGTAAATGTGTGACAGAGGCTGCAGAGAGTTCTCTCTCTCTGTCATGTATACACTATATTATTTTTGCAACAACATCTTAGTCATGTGGAAGTGAATATAACAGTGTGAGGCTCCAGCATTAATTCTATCTCTGTTATTATTAGAAATCACGCATACGCGAATTCAAAATCTTGTAGCAGTTCTGCTTCCCATGGTGTAGACTGGCAGACAAATGCAGTAGACCTGATGGCATTACATCATTTGTGCCAGTGACCTGAGTTGCTAATGTCATGACTCACCATGCTAGAAATGCTGACTGCCTGGTGGCACGGAAAAAAACATGAACTTTTTAAAATTAAGTTTGTCATGCCACCCCAGAATAACCCACTGGAAAAAGGATTCATTTATTAAATAAACACATAGGGAATTAAATTGGATTTTGAAAGATTTCTGTCAGTTTCTGGGCAGCTTAATCACGATGGATCCTTGTAACCGTTGAACCTCTGGTCTGCGTCAAATGCAACAGACCCTGGTGAACTTATGAACACACCACTGGTCTTTCAGGTGCCAGATCATCAGTGTCAGACCCTCCTGGTCTATTGGGCCTATCTGAGATCTTTTAGTCCTTCCTGGCCACTATGGCACCCAATCCTTCTTGGTCTCTTAGGCAGACGCTCCTGGACCATCCTCATGCCAGACCTGGGAAATGGACCTCACCTCAGAGTGGCTTAGCACTGATACAGTACTGAATGACTCAGGTTTCAGTTTGGACGAGGTATCATCATGTCCTGCGTCTGACCAGGACTGACCAGGAGGGTCTGGTGCAGGATAGGGGCAGGCACAGGAGAGACTGAGAGTCTGATGTCTGAAAGACCACAGGTATGTGTGTTCCTAGGTTCTGGATCGCCAGTAGATCTTAGGTAGCAGGGCCCACTCAGGGATGAAGCCTGGGTTGGCAGCAGGGGTGTCCCCATCACAGTCCTGTTTGGGCCTTTGTCCTTTCAAGTTTTTTTCTCACAACAGTTTTCCTTGCCACTATCATCATTGGTTTGGCCTGGAACCCTGGGTAAAGCTGCTTTGTGACAATTTCCTCTTGCAGGAAGTAGCTGTAGTTCAAACTCAGCTGTAGGCAAACTCAGCCACCTTGTAAGTTTGTGTTGGCCTAGTGGTTAAGGTTCATGGACCAGAAGGTCCAGGGTTTATATCCCACCTCTGACAAGATGACACTGTTGGATCTTTGAGCCACAGCCTTAACCCACAATTGCTTGGACTGTAAGAATGTATCGATTGTAAGCCTCTCTGGATAAGGGTGTCTGCTAAATGACATATAATGTAAATGACATCATTAGGCTGCGGTGGCCTAGCGGTCAAGGTACTGGACTCTGGACCAAATCCCACCTATGACAAGCTGCCACTGCTGGGTCCTTGAGCAAGACCCTTAACCCACAATTGCTGGATTGTAAATGGCTCTGGATAAGGGTGTCTAAATGACATAAATGTAATGAACCCGATGCATGCTGGTGGGTAATGCACATGATCCATCGGCCCCCAAGAATAACATTAGAACATATCATAGCGTTCTACAAGAAAACTTAACTTTCAGAGTCAAGTCAGAAAACACTGTACAGGACACGGATATTGACAAGTAATGACGCAAACCTGTTTAAGAAATATAGTTGCATTAGTGTCCGGTAACGGATAAAACAGATCATTTTTAATCCTTCGCGTCTGTTAAATGCGTGAAAGAACCATCGTAAAGCCCTTGGTTGATATTCAAAGACTAGATCTATGTAAATATGAAAGTGACCAAGAGAGCATATCAGAAGCAAAGATGGATGACGTGGCCCCGCAGTCTTTTAAAATCAATACACACTCACATCCTTTCTGGCCCTCTTTACGGCTGCTTATGCAATGCGTTGTTTGTTATATCAGCCCTTTTAAGTTAAACCACCCGAGAGCAAGCTCAGCATTTGGTTTGCAATTTGCAAAACTGTTACAAATAGCACGTTTTTTAATGACAGCTCTTAAAGCCCCATTTACGAATTTGGACCCGTTTCAAATGTGAATGTAATCGTGAGTGATTTTTTTTGGCCCCGCTGTGTTGCAGCGAGCATTAGGACCTGCCCTGTACAAATATTACATTTCCATTATTTCCTCCCATTGCGCCGGTGCAAATTGCAGGCGCTGAAAGCTTATTATATTCCGAGGCCCCTCCGGCTACACGGACACTTTAATTTACAATTACTTACAGAGAATTAGAATAGGAATATATCTGCGGGACCGCCGCACACCCTCCAAACCCAAACCATATGCGCAGATATTAGGCCAAGATCAAACGGCATGCGAAGAAACGTCTCGGTCGCTCTCCGGAGGTTCTCCAGAGGCCTGTTTTCGCCCCGTAATGCAGCTGGACCGACACCCTTGAGAGGAAAATGCAGTGCACTCTGGGTAAAATCAAAATGTGTGACTTCGGCTTTTCGTCTGGAGGAAAACAGAACCGGTCTTTCTTCACCTAGAGCAAAGTCATTTCCCACCAGGTCCTGCGTGTACCACCAGGTCGATAGTATTTCTAAAACAAAACTCCATCATCGATGTGTTTTCATTGGCTGAGAGCAGCAGGGACTAATAGCTAATAACACATCACGCGGTCAATAGTTTTCACTGTCAAGAATAAAATAATTATCTCTCTGTGTTAGGAGAGTACTACGTTACTGCTTGAATTAATGACGTGGCATCAGGTCAAACTGAAAAACACAGCAAGTTGAACATAATATATTGTTGTATAATACATCGTAATCGATATCACATTACTGATTAAATAATACAGCTCTAGGTAGTTGAGAAATGACCTTGTAGAAGGATTTATTGCTAAAGCTTAACGTACAAGCCCTGTTAATGTCATTTTGACTCATACACTCCTGGGCAAAAAAAACAGGTCAAACCCAAGATTGCAAAATCAATGTTGTTCCTCTCAGTGGTCATGAGTTGTTTCAAAAATGTTTCCTATTTGTTCCCAAATGTTAGTTTGTGTTTAATGTGAGACCAAATCTCGACTCTGACCAGGCCAAAACATGAGTCTGGTGGATCCAGGGTGGAAATCCTGGGAAAATGACTGGGAAAAATATATATTTATGCAGAATATATAATATGTATATATTCTGCATGAATCAATAAAAGTAGATAAAAAGAACCCAGTTACACACATGAGACAAAAATATTATACTTGGTCATTTATTTATTGAGAAAAATGATCCAACATTACATATTAGTGAGTGGCAAAAGTATGTGAACCTTTAGGTTTAGCAGTTAATTTGAAAGTGAAATTAGAGTCAGGCGTTTTCAATTGATGATTTATTTAAAGAACAGGGATCTATCAAAGTCTGCTCTTCACAACACGTGTTTGTGGAAGTGTATCATGGCACGAACAAAGGAGATTTCTGAGGACCTCAGAAAAAAGAGTTGTTGATACTCATCATGCTGGAAAAGGTTACAAAACCGTCTCTAAAGAGTTTGGACTCCAATCCACAGTCAGACAGATTGTGTACATATGGAGGAAATTCAAGACCATTGTTACCCTCCCCAGGAGTGGTCGACCAACAAAGATCACTCTAAGAGCAAGGCGTGTAATAGTTGGCGAGGTCACAAAGGACCCCAGGGTAACTTCTAAGCAACTGAAGGCCTCTCTCACATGGGCTAATGTTAATGTTCATGAGTCCACCATCAGAAGAACACTGAACAACAATGGTGTGCATGGCAGGGTTGGAAGGAAAAAGACACTGCTCTCCAAAAAGAACATTGCTGCTCGTCTGCAGTTTGCTAAAGATCATGTGGACAAGCAAGAAGGTTATTGGAAGAATGTTTTGTGGATGGATGAGACCAAAATAGAACTTTTTGGTTTAAAAGAAAAGCGTTATGTTTGGAGAAAGGAAAACACTGCATTCCAGCATAGGAACCTTATCCCATCTGTGAAACATGGTGGTGGTAGTATCATGGTTTGGGCCTGTTTTGCTGCATCTGGACCAACACGGCTTGCCATCATTGATGGAACAATGAATTCTGAATTATATCAGAGAATTCTAAAGGAAAATGTTAGGACATCTGTCCATGAACTGAATCTCAAGAGAAGGTGGGTCATGCAGCAAGACAACGACTCTAAGCACACAAGCCGTTCCACCAAAGAATTGTTAAAGAAGAATAAAGTTAATGTTTTGCAATGGCCAAGTCAAAGTCCTGACCTTAATCCAGTGGAAATGTTGTGGAAGGACCTGAAGAGAGCAGCTAATGTGAGGAAACCCACCAACATCCCAGAGCTGAAGCTGTTCTGGAATGGCTAAAATTCCTCCAAGCTGGAGTCGAGGACTGATCAACAGCTCCAGGAAACGTTTAGTTGCAGTTATTGTTGCACAGGGGGGGGGGGGGGGGGGGGGGGGAGGGGTCACACCAGATACAGTGGTTTGGTCCACTGATACAATCAATCGAAGGGCTACAGTGACAAAATACTTTTGATCTGATTTAGTTACTAATGGAAGTATTTGTTCTGCTTCTATAACTGTACTTCAAGTTCAAAATATGTTCTTGTAAAGCTAATGCAGCAGACTCTCAGATTAGACCAGTAACACATTTTGAATAGCTACAGTGATAATTCATACTGAAACCTTCTTCATGATGCTTCTCAATTACGATTCTGATAACACCATCCTCACTGTGATAAAGTACGCAAATATATAGTGAGCCATCTGCAGGCCATTCTTAATATTACTTGTTGGACATAATAAAACCTGTATATACATTTAATAGAACACTTTTGGTAGCACCTTTGGTGTCCTCCTCAGGAACTGCTCTTAAAAATGTTATCTCTTGTAATCATGCAAAACCATGATTTACTAAACAACAAACTGGTCCAATGAGAAAAAAGACGTGGCACAGCAAATTTCTGGGTATCTTTCTAGATGATCTACCGATGTTTTTGCAAGACGTCGGAACTTAATCGAGTTGTTCGGCTCTAATCCAATCAGGTAATTAGACCCTAATCTAATCTGGAGGAAAACGTTCTTGTGCTTCTGACCCTACAAGCCTCTTAGGGTGTTGTGCTTAAGCTTAATGGCCTCCTGTAAGAAACAGACTTAGACTTAGAAGGAGCAGAAAATAAAAATGATTGACTCCCATAAAGCAGAATAAGCTATAAATATTTATATCTAAACATTTCCTGCTTGTACTTTTCACTGTCCAAGGTCTTTAAATGGATGGAGGACTGTTTAAGTCAAAACAAGATATGGTCATATGGCTGGACTGTTTTTGGACTCACAAAGCTTGAGGCCCAAACACAAACACAGAAGCAAAACATAAAGTAGAAGTATAGGTACTGATCCTTTCCAATATACAGTTATGCAGTGTTTAACGTCCACGCGATCAACAACACGATCCGTTCGCTTTAAGAACTGTAAGAGGAATTAAAAATCTGTCTTATATAGATCTAATTCACGTCTGAAGTACAGAAAACTAGTTCGTTCTCCAGGTAATAACATTTTTTCACAGTTACTTAAGTAATTGTAAGTAAATGTAGCACTTTAGTACCCAACTCTGAACGTAATTAACCACACATAATAGCTCATGTGGTGCCAAAAGGCAGAGAACCTTGAACACACGCTCATCTCAGAGAGAACGTCATTCCACACGCTACTACACAAACGTTCGTCACTGGCAACATCAGACATGATCGCATTCCACAATTACAATATGGAAAAACGTAAGAGCACAACATTTTGGAGGCTTGGTTTGTAACACAGCACCATTGTTTACTGCTATCCTGAGCTCTGCCATAATTTACTTGCTGCATGTTTACACAGCGGCTGCATTCTGCTTATTAGAATGTTCAAAACAATGATGACGTACTAATCTGACATGCCATTTTATTAGGGTATAATTGGAAACATTGCTCAAACCCATGCCCATGTGGGGTGACTTGGTGCCAAAGAGACATCAAGCAATTAAGCCTGGAGTGGCTTTTCAAAAATGTACACCTGGCAACCCTAGGCATGCTCCCAGACACCATCTGAATTACAGCGTCACTAAAGTTTCCATATCAAACCAAATCCTTGCAAAAGAAAACATATAAAAATAGTTTTAAGGGGGACGACTGATGTTGTGAAATGGTAATGCCAGTGAACCTCATACTGAAAGGGGAGGGAGGCATTAGTGATGAAGGTATAGAATTTATAGTATATAGACATACATATGTTAATGCAGCTCAGTTGAGATGGATGTCTTTATAGACTTTAACCATAAATCTCAACTTGGAACTGGACTGCATGGATTTAATGTCCTTCAGCATCATGTATCCCAACAATGGGTCTCCCAGTGGGTATAACTTGGCATAGGAATGGGGGGGAGGTTATGATAGTTCCAATGCTGTTATTACCATAAATGTTATTTTCAATTTGGGTCCATACAGACATGACAGCTATAGATAGTCGCTACAGTACATAGTTGCTACAGTTTGTCTGTCATTAGCTTCAGTGCGTCCTCCGCTTGAAGGAATTGGTAATTAGCCATTTACTCTGCATGCTATCAGCTCTCGAGGACATGCTAGTGGAAAAGCAAATGCATGCTCCAGACTCCTTACCCCGAGTCAATTTATTGCCCTCTTTGTTTTCCTTTTCTTCTTTTTTCTTTTTTTTAGGCCACGATGATCCGTATGATTCGTACAAGCTACTGTTCAGCCATTCCTGAGCCAGGATAAAAGAAACATCAAAGGCTCCCAACTCACATTTGAAGCCCTTCCCTTTGAACCGTGGGAGTGCGTCACATAAAAGTGAATTAAATTTATGCACTCTGCTGGACCCAGGTGAAGCCTGGGATATAAACGAGAAAAGAAAAGTAAAACTCTGCTTAACTATAATTTCATACGACATTTAATATCTAAACGTGAATAAACATTATTGTATGGTTATGAATGGCATGATTGTACAGTGGGGCAAAAAAGTATTTAGTCAGCCACTGATTGTCAAGTTCTCCTACTTAGAAAGATGAGAGAGGTCTGTAATTTTCATCATAGCTACACTTCAACTGTGAGAGACAAAATGAGAAAGAAAATCCAGGAAATCACATTGTAGGATTTTTAAAGAATTTAATTGTAAATTATGGTGGAAAAATAAGTATTTGGTCAATAAATTTGGTTCAACTCAATACTTTGTAACATAACCATTGTTGGCAATGACAGAGGTCAAAGCTGGTATTTTGGCCCATTCCTCCATGCAGATCTCCTCTAGAGCAGTGATGTTTTGGGGCAACACAGACTTTCAACTCCCTCCATTAATTTTCTATGGGGTTGAGGTCTGGAGACTGGCTAGGTCACTCCAGGACCTTGAAATGCTTTTTACGGAGCCACTCCTTCATTCCCCGAGCAGTGTGTTTTGGATCATTGTCATGCTGGAAGCCCCAGCCATGTTTCATCTTCAATGCTCTCACTGATGGAAGGAGGTTTTGGCTTAAAATCTCACGATACATGGCTCCGTTCATTCTTGGTTGGGTTTGGAGTCTGACTGTTTGAGGCTGTGGACAGGTGTCTTTTATACAGATAACGAGGTCAAACAGGTGCCATTAATACAGGTAACAAGTGGAGGACAGAAGAGCTTCTCAAAGAGGAAGTTACAGGTCTGTGAGAGCCAGAAATCTTGCTTGTTTGTGGGTGACCAAATACTTATTTTCCACCATGATTTACAATTAAATTCTTTAAAAATCCTACACTGTGATTTCCTGGATTTTTTTTCTGATTTTGTCTCTCATAGTTGAGGTGTACTTATGATGAAAATGACAGACCTCTCTCATCTTTCTAAGTAGGAGAACTTGCACAATCAGTGGCTGACTAAATACTTTTTTGCCCCACTGTAACCACTGAGGTGGCATTAGGGATCCTGTGTAGATGGTAGCGTTCCACTTGAGTTTTAAGTGATATCTCTAAAGTTCCAACGCTCTTGGCCATTCTTCATTCAAAGTGTCCCAGGGTGAATGAGCATGCATGTGCGCTGTGATTGACTGGTACCCTGACTATTGTTGGACCCATCAAGCACCGTGTGTTGCCAGTTAGGCCCTGATCTCCCATGACCTCGAACTGGACTAAGCACGTCTATAAAAAGAACATGAGCAATATCTAACTAATCTCATAAAGCAGTGTAGCCCGCCCTGAGCAATACATATAATCAAGGCTTTCTGTTAATTCCCAGGGTCAGTCAGATGGAGGAAGATGTTTGTCTTGTATGACCCCTGAATATTGTTCTAGATTACATTAGGAAAGATTACATTAGTCCTTGGGGGTGTTTTCACACTTGGACAGCTTTGGTCTCAGATCGTTGCGTCATGGTTTCTTTTGCATATGCGAACGTGTCAAACGGGCTCCCGAGGCGGCCCGGGTTCGGCTCGCGTGCAATTTGTTTCGTGGCTTGATTTGTGCATTGTGAAAGCAAACTTTGCAATTCACGTAACAGCTAAGAACATCAAGGCATGTTGTACAAAAAATGCTAGAACAAAGTAACACATGCACAACTACGGCCGCGTGTGGGACTGTGTAGTGTCAGGACAAGATGGTTAAACTTTTGGAACACCAAGCATGTGCAAGCTACAAAAATAACACAAAGATTTTGCTTGTTTACTGAAAAAGCAAGAAAGGATAGATCTGAATGGTTGTTTACACTTAAATAATCTTTTGAAGTGAAATAGACTTTTCTTTTTTATGTTCACCATTTTTTTTCCAATCTTTTACTGTCCAACGTTGGTGAGCTGTGTGAATTGTAGACTCAGTTGCCTGTTCGCTGCTGACAGGAGTGGCACCCGGTGTGCTCATCATCTTCCAATCATCTTCAAGGTTTGACATGTTGTACATTCAGAGATGCTCTCCTGCATACCTCGGTTGTAACGAGCAGTTAGAGTTACTGTTGCATTTCTATCAGCTGAACCAGTCTGCATTCTCCTCTGACCTCTGGAATCAACAAGGCATTTTCAGCCAGAGAACTGCTCTCACTGGATATTTTCTCTTTTCCGGATAACTCTCTGTAAACCCTAGAGATGGCTGTGTGTGAAAATCCCAGTAGATCAGCAGTTTCCGAAATATTCAGACCAGCCTGTCTAATCCCAGACACTTAGATCACCTTTCTTCTCCATTCTGATGTTCAGTTTGAAGTTGAGCAGGTTGTCTTGACCATGTTTCCATAACTAAATGCACCGAGTTGCTGCTGTGTGATTGGCCGTGTAGATATTTGCAGTAAGGAGCAGTTGAACAGGTGGATACAATATATACAGTGGGGCAAAAAAGTATTTAGTCAGCCACTGATTGTGCAAGTTCTCCAACTTAGAAAGATGAGAGAGGTCTGTAATTTTCATCATAGGTACACTTCAACTATAAGAGACAAAATGAGAAAACAAATCCAGGAAATCACATTGTAGGATTTTTGCTACCTAAAGAATTTAAACTGTAAATCATGGTGGAAAATATGTATTTGGTCAAACAACAAAGTTCAACTCAATACTTTGTAACATAACCTTTGTTGGCAAATGACAGAGGTCAAATGTTTCTTGTAAGTCTTCAACAGGTTGGCACAACACTGTAGCTGGGGCCCATTCCTCCATGCAGATCTCCCTCTAGAGCATTGATGGTTTTGAGGCAACACGGACTTTCAACTCCCTCCACAAATTTTCTATGGGGTTGAGGTTTGGAGACTGGCTAGGCCACTCCCAGGACCCTGAAATGCTTTATACAGAGCCACTCCTTTGTTGCTTCATTGTCATGCTAGAGGACCCAGCAACGTTCCATCTTCAATGCTCTCAATCACTGATGGAAGGAGGTTTTTGGCTTAAAAATCTCACGATACATGGCCCCGTTCATTCTTCCCTTAACACGGATCAGTCGTCCTGTACCCTCTGCAGAAAAACAAGCCCCAAAGCATGATGTTTTCCACCCCCAATGCTTCACAGTAGGTATGGTGTTTCTTGGGATGCGACTCAGCATTCTTCTTCCTCCAAACACGACGAGTTTTTTTTTACCAAAAAGTTCTATTTTGGGTTTCATCTGACCATATGATACTCTCTCAATCCTCTTCTGGATCATCCATATGCTCTCTGGCAAACTTCAGATGGGCCTGGACATGTACTGGCTTAAGCAGGGGGGCACACCTGGCACTGTAGGATCTGAGTCCCTCTCAGTGTAGTGTGTTACTGATGGTAGCTTTGTTACTTTGGTCCCAGCTCTCTGCAGGTCATTCATCAGGTCCCTCCGTGTAGTTCTGGGATTTTTGCTCACAGTTCTCATGATCACTTTGGTGTCGTTCGACAGCTCTTTGGTCTTGGCCATGGTTGAGATTGGAGTCTGACTGTTTGAGGCTGTGGACAGGTGTCTTTTATACAGATAACGAGGTCAAACAGGGGCCATTAATACAGGTAACGAGTGGAGGACAGAAGAGCTTCTTAAAGAAGAAGTTACAGGTCTGTGAAAGCCAGAAATCTTGCTTGTTTGTGGGTGACCAAATACTTATTGTCCACCATAATTTACAATTACATTCTTTAAAAATCCTACAATGTGATTTCCGGGATTTTTTTTTTCTCATTTTGTCTCTCATAGTTGAAGTCTACCTATGATGAAAATCACAGACCTCTCTCATCTTTCTAAGTCGGAGAACTTGCACAATCAATGACTGACTAAATACTTTTTTGCCCCACTGTATATATATAAGTAGCTGGCCATAGCACATCTATGAGCTATCATTATTTTTTTTTTATATTTGTGCATGTCCACTACTCCATGAGAAAATCCTAAAGAAACTGGCTCTGACAAATCGTTGGCCTTTCAAGGTTTTTTGAAAGACGCTGGGGCATTATGGGAAATGTAGTGCCTGCAGTGAAGTTGTGTGGCATGTTCTGTAGTGCTGCTCAGCAATCCAGGATCAAATTGACTTTTTACCCTACTGATTTTTGTGGGGCACAGCAACATTTTGCGGGGGCATGTGCCTAGTAAAGTGGGTCTGATGACACTGGTGGTGACAGTACTACAACTTGACATGTTTTGCTCCTCTACCTACAGTACCTATGACTAATCATTATTAAATACACAGCTGGGGTCTAACGGAGCTCTGGTGTGAACAATAAATGGTCTGAGAGGACAAGAAAGAGATCTGCTTACAATGTTAGCACAGAACTAAGGCCAGTTGCAGGTGATTTGCTTTCAGGTTCGCTTTGCTCTTACAGGATCACTTTTTTTAAGACAAGAAATATATCTGAAAATCTTTCTCATTTAACAAACCTATATGAATTGCAGAAATTGTCTTTGTCGTTTTAGTATTTTCACATTGTGATTATTAATGCGTTTTATCATCAGCTTCACGGAAACTTTTTAAATCTTTTGTATGTACAGCCCTTAAAACTGATTCATTCTTTTTGACGTTGGGATGCCTCAACAATCTGCCTTCCTTGTATTTTGTGACATTTGGAACAACAGTCTTACATGCTACGTTCCATACAATCAGTCTGCCTCGCTTTTCTGTAGGTCTATTCACGTCTGGTCATTTTTTTTCGAAAGTTTTAGCGCTACACACCAGTTTCATCAAAGCTGTATTAATCAGAAACAACTCTAGCACGCTAAACCATGAGCAGATCATCTGCCATTAGCTGGTTTTGCTTGGTAATGAAAAGCCAGCTATTTCCTGCCCACATTGGCAGATGTTTCGATATTAGATTATTTGCTTCAATACACAGTTTGTTGTGCAACGGGATTAAGGATGATGTCATTGCGTTTTTGTGACTAAAGAAAGCCTCCATTGCCTTTTCGTCGACATGGGACTCTTGCTGAGATATGGAAGTGATTAAAGATCTGGCTTCCTCTTTCCTCCGTTGACTTCTGGATGTTTCGGAGTTGCCGTTCGCTCTTTTTTCCCTCTCTGTGTGTTTCTCAAGGACGGAAACATAACTTGTAGGAATAATATTTTGTCAACATAGCAACAGTCAAGGGGAAAATAAGGAATGAGCTGTGAAGTGTTGCAGTCAACACAGCAGGCCCGGCAGGTTAACGTAATCAAAGCTCATACGGCTGTGATTTTGTTATCCACTCGCTCAGTCATGATTGAATGTGTTTACCCGAGATATTAGGTCATCATCTGATCATCAGAGAAACTGCCTCTAAGTGCACGATTAAACCTGTCCTAATGATCCGCAGGAATCTTGTCGACCTCATGAGACAACACCCGATTATTTGATAGCGCTGCTCCTAATTGGTTTCATATGAAGAAAGCATGTTCTTGTTTTGCTGACTGACAGACGGCAACACGTTACATTTCATCATCTAACTAGCAGGCCTTAGTAAATTACATCACCTCTTCTTTAATTCAACACACTGCCCTGCATCAAGTCCTGGGGTGGGATGGCCGTGGGGTCTGAAGGTGTCTGGCAGTGGGGTTTGGAGGGTAGCAGTGGAGTTGGAGGATATGTGGCAGTGGGGCGTTGAGAATGGCAGTGGGGTTGGAGGGTGTGTAGGACTAAGGTGTTGGGGATGGCAGTGCTGGTTGGAGGTTAGCAGAGGAGTTGGATGGTGTGTGGCAGTGGGGTTGGGATGATGGCAATGGGGTTGTGGGTTTGGAGGGTGGGAGAGGAGTTGAAGGATGTGTGGAAGTGGGGGTGCTAAAGATGGCAGTGGGGTTTGGAGGGTAGCAGAGGAGTTGGATGGTGTGTGGCATTGATGTTTTAAGGTTGGCAGTAGGGTGTGGAGAGTAGTAGTGGGGTTGAAGGATGTGCAGCAGTGGGGTGCTGAAGATGGGAGTGGGGTGTGGAGGGTAGCAGAGGAGTTGGATGGTGTGTGGCATTGATGTTTTGAGGTTGGCAGTGGGGTGTGGAGAGTAGTAGTGGGGTTGAAGGATGTGCAGCAGTGGGGTGCTGAAGATGGGAGTGGGGTGTGGAGGGTAGCAGAGGAGTTGGATGGTGTGTGGCAGTGGGGTTTTGAGGGTAGCAGAGGAGTTGGAGGATATGTGGCAGTGGGGCGTTGAAAATGGCAGTGGGGTTTGGATGGTAGCAGTGGGGTTGGAGGGTGTGTGGGACTGAGGTGTTGGGGATGGCAGTGCAGGTTGGAGGTTAGCAGAGGAGTTGGATGGTGTGTGGCAGTGAGGTTGGGATGATGGCAGTGGGGTTGTAGGTTTGGATGGTGGGAGAGGAGTTGAAGGATGTGTGGCAGTGGGGGTGCTAAAGATGGCAGTGGTGTTTGGAGGGTAGCAGAGGAGTTGGATGGTGTGTGGCATCGGGGTGTTGCGGATGGCAGTGGAGTATTTGAAGAGTAGCAGAGGAGTAAGTGTGGGGCAGTGGGGTTTAGAGGGTAGCAGAGAAGTTGGATGGTGTGTGGCATTGAGGTTTTGAGGTTGGCAGTGGGATGTGGAGAGTAGTAGTGGGGTTGAAGGATGTGCAGCAGTGGGGTGCTGAAGATGGGAGTGGGGTGTGGAGGGTAGCAGAGGAGTTGGATGGTATGTGGCAGTGGGGTGTTGTGGAGGGCAGTGGAGTTTTTGAAGGGTAGCAGAGGAGTTAGTGTGTGGCCGTGGGGTTTGGAGGGTAGCAGTGCGATTGGATGGAGTGAGGAAATGAGAAATGAATGGCATTGGGGTTGGAGGGTGTGTGGCAGTGGGGTGTTGAGGATGGCAGTGGGGTTGTGAGGTGACCACCAGTAGAGTTGGAGAGTGTGTGGCAGTGGGGTTGGAGGGGGTGCAAATTTCCGTTCTGCCACCCAGCTGTTATTTCCAGACTTAATGCTACAAGATGAACTTAGCAATCATTAGATTAGACTTAAACGTCACATCAGCATCACCGGCTATTTGCGACATGAGCAAAGCTACATCGATATTAGGCAGACACATTCACACTGCTGCAATTTTAGCGCTTCCAGTTAACCTAGCGCATGCCTTTACACTGTGGGAGTAGCTGGAGTAAAGTCTCGCGATCACAGGTGGGTATCGATCTGGAGATGTGCGCTAACCATTTGCGCCTTCCTCAAAGGTCTTTCGGGGGAGGTACGTGGAAGTTCACAACAGTTCAAATAGCAGGATTTGACTGTATTAGCTTTTACACGGTCAACAGTTTACACATGCTAGCAAATTCCTGGCCAACATCGATATCTACATAACGTGAGATAGCTACTGCACTTGCTATCATGCTAAGAAAATATTAACGCGCATGATACAGAGTTCAATTTAATTCGCTGATCACAAACCTGATCTCACCTCAGTGTGTACCCAAAACATCTGGGTTTTTAGCACAAACACTGCTGGTTTTGTGATGCTAACGACAGCCCAGCATCGTTACTACAAACCCTGTAGCTTGCTAGCCTCACTGCTGAGATGCCCTGAAACTCCTCAGGGCTAAGCAGGCTCTCTGGATCTGTGTTCCAGCCATTCTGTAATCATTTCAAATCCACGGATGGTTTCTAAAGTTCTTCAAGCCTAATGAGAAACGTCTTCAAAACGATCATTAGAAGTGGGCGAATATTTCACCCGCGCAACCGAGACGTAGCCAGTTTCCTGTCAAGGCCTGATGATGAAGAACTGAACGCCTGGTGCTACATTCATGTTTTCCAAAAACGCAGCTAATGGTGCAAACGTGTTCGGCCCCCATTGTCAGTCCAAATATAAAGAAGCATCCAAAAGGCCCTGAAATAGGCATTAAAGCAGGTTTCTGCTTTCTGTCCATCTCTCATCGTTCGAATAAGGCTCTTAAGAGAAACTGCTTTTATAACATCATCGTCTCTTTACAATGTGTCATTTCCCTACAGAGAAGATATGGACAGCCGTAAAAGAGCTGATGTCATCAGGCAGGCATTGAGAGCTGTAAGAAAACATGCAAGAAAGTATGTCCTGAAGTACCCCTCAACATATTATTTTGAGCTTTTAAATATACTCTACTCCTATACTATCATAGTATATACACTCACCGGCCACTTTATTATCTCCTTGTTATCCACTTACCATATAGAAGCACTTTGTAGTTCTACAATTACAGACTGTAGTCCATTTGTTTCTCTACGTACTTTGTTAGTCCCCTTTACTCTGACCCCCACAGATCATGTACTGTTTGGGTGGTGGATCGTTCTCAGCACTGCAGTGGCACTGATGGGGTGGTGGTGTGTTAATGCGTGTTTTGCTGGTATGATTGGATCAAACACAGCAGTGCTGCTGGAGTTTTTAAATACTGTGTAACCAACTTGTAGATAGAGACAGCAGCTCATCTGTGGTTGCTGTTTGTTAGTCCTATAATCCTTCAGCAGTGCTCACAGGACCCTGCCTACAGTATCCTCTGATTTCTCAGATTGGATTAAGGAATGGGAATCTGATAAAGTGAGCTGGATTTTATCACTGTAATCGGATTTCTCAGCACATTACTCTGATTTAAATCTGTTTTCTCAGTCTGCGCATGCAGGCAAACGTAGCTCGGAACTGGCTAGCACAGAGTTCCTCAAGTCTTGTCCTGGAGCTCCCCCTGCTCTACAAATTTTAGTGCTTTTCCTGTTTAAACACACCCACTTTAACTCAGTAATGGGCTTGTTAAAGAGCTTAGTAATTGGATCAGGTGTGTGGGAGCAGGGACAACACTAATACATGCATTGAGGATTGAGAAACACTGGGCTAGTCGAATCAAATTTGGTTGCCAGGTCTGCTTATTCTAAATGACTGTTTCTTAGTGGTTTGGTTCCATAGACCTGGTGGCTTGAACTTTGGGGAGACTCTAAAATGCAGTACATACTTGTGGAAATGTTTTGTTTGTTTGTTTGTTTTCATTTATTTGGTTTATTTAACATCACTGGGGCTGGTTGGGACTGTGGTAGTCTAGCGGTTAAGGTACTGGACTCTGGACCAGAAGGTCCAGGGTTCAAATCCCACCTCTGCCAAGCTGCCACTGTTGGGTCCTTGAGCAAGACCCTTAACCCACAATTGCTTGGATTGTAAGACTGTACCAATTGTAAGTCGCTCTGGATAAGGGCGTCTGCTAAATGCTGTAAATGTAAATCACGCTCAGCATCAGTGGCCATTTCAGTGGCACACACAAGGTTACATCAAGACTAGCCATATATATACACACAGGTCAATGTCAATTTAGAGTAATCAATTCACCTAACTCCCACTGTCTTTGGACTGTGGGAGGAAACCGGAGTACCCAGAGTACTCGACACAGAAAGGATGCAGGCCTGTAGAAATTAAGAATTTCATTATTTAATTATTAAAGTTTGAAGTTTACATCGCATCTGATCTGATGATCTGATTATTGACTGAGTCAATGGAAAAACTGTGAGGTTTCCCACTATCTGATTACCCAAGTGCATGGAAACTCGTTGATTGGATTCCTAATAAAAGCAGTTATTGGAATATTAAGTGCATGTAAACAGTGTTTTACAACTCCAGCAGCACTGTTGTGTCCGATCCACTCTTAACGACGCAACACAAACTAACACACCACCACCCCATGAGTGTCACTGCAGTGCTGAGAATGGTCCACCACCCAAACAGTACCTGATCTGTGCCGGTCCTGGCCATTAGAGAATAGTAGAGGGGACTAATAAAGTATGTAGAGAAACAAATGGACTACAGTCTGTAATTGTAGAACTACAAAGTGCTTCTATATGATAAGTGAAACTGATAAAATGGACAATGAGTGTACAAACAAGGAGTTGTACCTAATAAAGTGACTGGTGAGTGAGTATAATACAGCCAAAGTGAGTTTGTTGTCTGATTTTCATTGAAGTCATTACAACAGACAAACAAATTGTGCTTATCTTGATAAAACAAAAATACTTCATGTTTTTACTGAACACAATAATTAATCATTGAAAGTCCAGGCTGGAAACAATTACATTAACCTTGTATTTAAACACCGGTAGAAAGTCGTTTAGCAGCAATGAATACAATACTTGTAGCTGCTGATCAGACTTGCATGGTAGTGAAAAAGAATTGGTAATATTTTTCTCCTATTTCTTAATTGAACAATCCTCTCCAGGCCATGCCTCTCTGACTTGGCCAGCGCACATTCTTTGAGATTTTAAAACCATTCTGCTGTTGATTTAATCATGTGTTTTGGCTTATGGCCTTGTTGCATCATCTGTCTTCAATTTCACTTCAGGTGATGCACCACTACCCTGACATTCTTCTCTAAACATTCTTGATACAATTTAGAATTTATTGTTCCCTGGATGACTGGAAGCTGCCCAGGCTCTGAAGCAGCAAAATGGCCCCAAACCATGATGCTCCCTGCACTATGTGTGAGCTTCACCATGACATGATGTTTGCAGGATGGGCGTTCTGAGCGAGAGCAGCAAGAATACTTTTAGACGAATTGGGTAACAGGCTAAAGAAATGCCTCTGTATCCTCATTCAGCTGCATGCATCTCTAGAATACTTGTAATGTCCCCTGGGATGTGTTTTAATCTGGACACCTCTGCTGGTAAACTAGGTCATGTTGTCATCTTCTTCTTCTTCTTTCGGCTTCTCCCTTTATCAGGGGTCGCCACAGCGAGTTAAACGTTTCCACCTCACCCTGTCCTCCACATCCTCTACTCTCACCCCAACTCCCTGCATATCTTCATTTACCACAACCATATAACTCCTCTTTGGTCTTCCTCTCCGTCTCTTGCCTGGCAGCTCCATCGCCAACATCCTCCTACCAATATATCCACTATCCCTCCTCTGCACATGTCCAAAACCATCTCAGTCTTCCCTCTCGAATTTTGTCTCCCAATTTTCCAACCTGTGCTGTCCCTCTGATAATCTCATTCCTAATCTGTCCACCCTAGACACTCCTAAAGAGAACCTCAACATCTTAAGTTCTGCCACCTCCAGCTCTGCTTCCTGTCTCTTTGTCAGTGCCACTGTCTCTAAGCCATACAACAAGGCTGGTCTCACTACTCTCTTATAAATCTTTCCCTTCACTTTTGCTCCGACCCTTTTGTCACACAGCACTCCTGACACTCTTCTCCACCCACTCCATCCTGCCTGAACTCTCTTCTTTACCTCCTTTCCACACTCCCCATTTCCTTGGACATAAGATTTCCTTGTCATAAGATGCATAAATAGTGGTTCTTGAATGTTTGTGAGCCCTTATGAATTTTCTGTATTTCTTTGTCAATATATTCCATCCAAAGGTTTCGCAAATGTTTTGCGCATTTACGAAATTTCGGCAGAAAAAACTCTGAAAAGTTGTGTTTCCATCCACTACAGGTATGCGAATAAACTTCAGATGACGTTGGCTACCACGATTCGGGGTGGCATCGAAACAACCAAGAATGGAGGAATTTAACTCAGACTTTTAGCTAAATCATCATTACAGGGCCTGTTGTAGCCTAGCGGATAAGGTACTGGACTTTGGACCAGAAGGTCCAGGGTTCAAATCCCACCTCTGCCAAGCTGCCACTGTTGGGTTCTTGAGCAAGACCCTTACCAACAGTTGCTTGGATTGTAAGACTGTACCAATTGTAAGTCGCTCTGGATAAGTTTCTACCTCGTTCTAGTGCTAAACTCTTTTTTCGAATTTTGGACTTTTTCCATTTAGGTTTTTCTTTGCGCATTTTCAAAATTGGTGGTGGATGGAAATCTGGTTATGAAAACATCATTTGAATGGATGGATGGATGGCTGGATGGATGGATGGAATCCTAAAGGTAAAATAAAAGTAATAAAAGCAGTTATAAAGCAAAATGTTTATAAGGTACGTGTTAGTATGTTATTAACATTTAAAAGTCAGCAGTTCTGTCCATTGAAAGACCGCACTCCGGGTAGGTTTTCCTTCTGGATCACACACAAAGCGACAGAGCTAGAAAAACCTGCCAAATCTTTCATCAAGGCTCAGAGGAATTCAATATATCAGTAATTTTTTCTGCACTGATGAACTATAGCCAGCGGTCGATAAAAGGCCAAGTTCAGGTTTAAGACTTTTTAACATGGCTCAAGTTTTTCCCTTCCATTTTTATGTAAAGAACAAAGGACAAAAGAAGCGACTCGGCCTGTGAATAAAGCTTAAATTTATGGCCATGTGTCCCTTTCAGCTGTGGGCTGTGAAGCCTCTGGATTCTGTAAAAAGTCGTTTCTTCGCTTTCTTTCAACTAAGTGATAATAGCTTTTCCGCCATGCTAATGGAGATACCATACGGTTTTAGCAGCGGGCTAATGGAGAGCAGACTCATCAGTCTGGGTGATGCATTACCATATATGGCGGTTATTTTTTTTTATATTAAAACAGATGCTGTCAGCTTCTGGAGTAGGATGAAAAGTCACACTCGAATGCCAACACGCTCGGCGGGCCAACACAAACAAACACACGTGCACCTGAAATAAATCACTCCCGCTGAACGAGTACGCTCTTGATACGTCCCGAGCCACTGTTTTGATAAAAATTCAAAACGTCTATGAAAGGTACACAGGAAATATAGCAAAGGATTATTAGAGTTATTTATGACTTGTGGAATATTTCAGCTGATTTTGCCTTTTGAGGTAGGTCTGTACAGCAATGCCAAAATAGACATCTTTCATTCCACTCACGTTTCTCAAGTCGCCAGTGTCAGGACTGGACTCAGTAATACTAAACTGTACCACACAGGGAGTTATAAGACTGTTAAGACCGTGGCACGGTGCCTGCTCCGAAACTCACCAATAGCAATGCAGAATAGTGTGACTCTGTGTAGCGTATGTTTTCAAAATGCTGTAATGTATACAGCACAGACTGTTTTAATCCCACTGTCCATTTGATCAGTCCCACTTACTATATACAGTGGGGCAAAAAAGTATTTAGTCAGCCACTGATTGTGCAAGTTCTCCTACTTAGAAAGATGAGAGAGGTCTGTATTTTTCGTCATAGGTACATTTCAACTATGAGAGACAAAATGAGAAAAAAAAATCCAGGAAATCACATTGGAGGATTTTTAAAGAATTTAATTGTAAATCATGGTGAAAAATAAGTATTTGATCATCCATAAACAAGCAAGATTTCTGGCTCTCACAGACCTGTAGCTTCTTCTTTAAGAAGCTCTTCAGTCCTTCTCTCGTTACCTGTACCATGGCCAAGAACGGTGAGCAAAAAATCTCAGAACTACACGGAGGGACCTGATGAATGACCTGCAGAGAGATGGGACCAAAGTAACAAAGCTACCATCAGTAACACACTATGCCGAGAGGGACTCAGATCCTGCAGTGCCAGGCGTGCCCTCCTGGTTAAGCCAGTACATGTCCAGGCCCATCTGAAGTTTGCCAGAGAGCATATGGATGATCCACAAGAAGATTGGGAGAATAGCATGTGGTCAAATGAAACCAAAATAAAACTTTTTGGTAAAAACTCAACTCGTCGTGTTTGGAGGAACAAGAATGCTGAGTTGCGCCATACCTACTGTGAAGCATGGGGGTGGAAACATCATGCTTTGGGGCTGTTTTTCTGCAGACAGGACAGGACGACTGATCCGTGTTAAGGGAAGAATGAACGGGGCCATGTATTGTGAGATTTTAAGCCAAAACCTCCTTCCATCAGTGAGAGCAGTGAAGATGGAAAGTGGCTGGGTCTTCCAGCATGACAATGATCCCAAACAAACCGCTCGGGCAACGAAGGAGTGGCTCTGTAAAAAGCATTTCAAGGTCCTGGAGTGGTCTAGCCAGTCTCCAGACCTCAACCCCATAGAAATTTTGTGGAGGGAGTTGAAAGTCCGTGTTGCCCCCAAACATCAGTGCTCTAGAGGAGATCTGCATGGAGGAATGGACCAAAATACCAGCTACAGTGTGTGCCAACCTGGTGAAGACTTAAAGGAAACATTTGACCTCTGTCATTGCCAACAATGGTTATGTTACAAAGTATTGAGTTGAACTAAATTTATCGACCAAATACTTATTTTCCACCATAATTTCCATTTAAATTCTTTAAAAATCCTACAATGTGATTTCCTGGATTTTTTTTCTCATTTTGTTTCTCATAGTTGAAATGTACCTATGACGAAAAATACAGACCTCTCTCATCTTTCTAAGTAGGAGAACTTGCACAATCAGTGGCTGACTAAATACTTTTTTGCTCCACTGTAGATGACTGTAGTAAATCTGTTTCTCTACATACATTATTTTATGCTGTTCTTTAATGGTCAGGACCCCCACAGGTCTGGTTGGGTGGTGGATCATTCTCAGCACTGCTGAAGTGATGTGTTAGTGTGAGTTGTGCTGATATGAGTAGACACAGCACTGCTGTGTCCACAGACCAAAAATGTCCAGCCACCAGCATCTTGTAGGCAGGGTCCTGTGAGCACTGATGAAGGATTATAACACAAACTGTGCAACAACAGATGAGTTGCTGTTTCTGACTTTACATGTACAAGATGGAGTAATATGGTAAATGGTAAAAATCTCTAATACAAGGTATGAGCTAAACCCTGGAAATGCAAAGAAAATACCATGGGTAATATTAGGTATTAGGTAAAACAAGTTAAGCATTGCTAATAGAAAGGATTACTTCGACTTTATGGAAAGTCGTGAGGTAAAAATGATTAAAACATGATGATTAAATATGGTTCCATTTACTAGCAGGTTTCTTTGCATGTACACCCTCACAGACCATAAGTTACTTAGGTTCCATTAGTGTTATTTAATTCGAACACTGTTCTGTTATACAGTTGTGTTTAGCAGACATTTAGTGCCATGAAGCAAAATCCACAAATGCTAATAGTGATTGTAAAAAATGTTTGCTAGGCTCATAGTTTAGAAACGTTTATCTAGCTAGCCATTCTAATTTTGCAGTATTTCTTTGTGTGTGTGTACCTGTAGCAAAGGTTCAGTATTTGCACACACACGCTAGCGGCTAACAGCTCGATAAGCATCTTATTTCCACCAGTTACAATTGAATTACACTCCTTAAAACCGAACGGAAAACTGCAAAAAAGCGCTTCAAATTAATTCCAGGTCACTTTTGTCCAGGTTGAGTTAGGACACCATTACACAGCAGAAAAAAACAACTTTGTTTGTCTAGCAAAGCTAGTGTGTAATGTTTGCCCGCCGCCGCAACAGTTACCAAGGACAGGCAGATCTGCTGACAGTCCCCCGCACGCACCCTCATGGGGCCAAAAATATGCCTCCAGAGCCAAGAACTATTTTTATCCGTCATTCTGCACTAACATAAATCCAAACTGGCTAAAAGCTGTGTAGACGGTAACACTTAAGAGCGAGTAATGTAGTCAGAAAAGGGCTGTAATTTGTTCCGAAATGACAAAATTAACAATGTGTGTCAGGACCAAACATGTGTGACTGTTGTTGTTTTGTTCTCTCGCTGTCTTTTTTTTAATTGATGGCGGAAAATATTATAATGCCAGCATCACAAGTCATACCATTACATAACTGTGACATCTTGTAGCAAGTGCTAATTAATCAATATTATTATTTATTACATTCCCACAGAAAAGTCCCTTGAAGGGGGTTGCGTGGGGGGTAAGTTTTTCTCCTAATTCAATCTCTCATCCTCTAAACGTTGTTAGTGAAACAGCATCTAATACATGACCCTGATCCGACCCTGATCCGACCCTGATCCGGCATCCAGTGGACCTTGTAGCTGGTCAAAATGCTCGATAATGAACTTTGAAATTGGATTAAATGTTTGCGTGGACCCTCTGATGGTATACAGAACAGCATTAATCCATCTGCTGAAAGATGGAGGGTGTTGTTGTTTCCATTGCAACAGCATCAACTGTCTAGTAAAGAGTAGTAAAGGCAATGATATATTACACGGGCTTTGCTGGGCAAGCGACCAAATAGAGCAAAATTTGTGTCGACAACCTCCTGAAACATGGTAGTCATTCATGCATTCATTCATCTTCTGTAAACGCTTTATCCTGGCTGGCGAGGGTTGCACTGGGTCTGGACCCGCTCCCAGAAACACTGGGTGCAGGACAGGAATACACCCTGGATGAGGCATGAGTCAATCACATTTACACTCGCATATTTACACTTACACAAAGAGGCAATTTAGCTAGAACACCTTCTGGTGTACTGGAAATGCAGTATATGGCGAAACATACAGGACCTGGAGGCGAAGATCTAAGGCACCATATATGGTAGTTCATACTTTTAATACACTATACAGACAAAAGTTTGTGGACACCTATTTATTGAGCTCTGTTATTTCAGCAACACTCCCTTGTATCACCTTCATAACATAAAGCGTCCATTTCTGGATTGGAGTGGCAGTATAGGTTGTACTGATACCCCACTGATTCGCAATACCACACTTTTATAGATTTCCGCTTCCAGCAAATCAGTTTGTTGACTTTCTGCCCTGCTGTCCTTGAACAAAATCCGTAGAGAATTGGGTTGCCAATTTTGATGGAGAACTTGGCTGGCCTGCACAGAACCTTAATCTCAACTCCATCAAACACCTTGAAAATGCACTGGAATGCCAAAAGCGAGCCAGGGCTTATTGTCTAATGTCAGAAGGTGCCCTCACGGTCTTGTTCCAAAATCTATTGAAAAGTTTTATGAAGAATGAAGGTAGGGGGGTAAACACCCATGTCTTGGATGTCAAATTTGGTGTCCACAAACTTTTGTCTATGTAGTGTGTATTATTCCAAAAACAGAAAATACCAGAACTAGAATCAATGATAATTAATAATTACTTGTTATTGTCACGAGGAGGCACCCCACAGCCCCAGCAACTTCTGCCAAGTTCATGCTACATGATTTTAGCCCCTATTTTCCGCTCAGATTTACAGTGGTGTGAAAAAGTGTTTGCCCCCGTTCTGATATTAAGGGAGAAAAAAATCCAAACCACATGGCCCTGTGTGAAAAAGTGATTGCCCTCTAAACCTAATAACTGGTTGGGCCGCCCTTAGCAGCAACAACTGCAACCAAGCGTTTGTGATAACTTGCAATGAGTCTCTTACAGCATTGTGGAGGAATTTTGGCCACTCATCTCTGCAGAATTGTTGTAATTCAGCCACATTGGAGGGTTTTCCAGCATGAACGGCCTTTTTATGCCACAGCATCTCAATAGGATTCAGGTCAGGACTTTGACTAGGCCACTACAAAGTCTTCATTTTGTTTTTCTTCAGCCATTCAGAGGTGGACTTGCTGGTGTGTCTTGGATCATTGTAATGTTGCAGAACCCGAGTTTGTTTCAGCTTGAACCGATGGCCGGACATTCTCCTTCAGGATTTTTTGGTAGACAGCAGAATTCATAGTTCCATTTATCACAGCAAGTCTTCCAGGTCCTGAAGCAGCAAAACAGCCCCAGACCATCACACTACCACCACCATATTTTACTGTTGCTATAATGTTCTTTTTCTGAAATGCTGTGTTACTTTTACACCAGATGTAATGGGACACACCTTCCAAAGAGTTCAACTCACAAACATGCAAAAAAATAGAAAATCAGGAAGGGGAAAACACTTTTTCACACCACTGTATATTTCCTATTATAATTCTTAAGACCTCGGGTGTTAAAGTGAATGGACGCTGATTGGATGGACGTTAAACGGCGCATACCTGTACTTAATATTTAGAGATTTATTTAATAGTGAATGTTCCATAATGGGTGCTCAGGTGATATAATAGCCCCTAAGGTCTGTGGTGCCACCAGCCTTTTTGCTCTACAGGCACAATCGGCCGTATCTGAGGGAGGGAAGGGAAGGAGCTCATGATCTTACAGCTGCAGCAATGACTCCAGATGGCTTGTCATGAACATGGTTTGATTGGTGGATATGTGAAGAACGCAGTTGTCTTCTCCACTCCAAAGAAAAGAAGCAGGCATTTATCAATGGAGGACTGCAACAGAGTATTGGCTATGACTGGGAAAAAACAACACATACCTAACAGCTGAGCAGCTAACAGTCCAGCTAACTCACTTAGAGCAATAAATCACTCACTTATGAAGATCGTTCGTTGTTGGCGCCACATGCCATAAACCATCATAATCGAAAATTGGAAGCTATTTTGGGGATTACCAAAATAAATACTCAGTATGATAGAAAAGCAGCAAGCATCCCATTTTAACCCTGCTTATCCTGGGGTTTGTGTAGTGGATTCCTGGAAATCAATGAGGGCATGGTAGGAAGACACCTCAGACAGCAGTTCATTAAAGTTAGCTATATAAGGTATGCGCCGTTAAATGACAGCAGTACCTAAATCAGTCAATGTGAAAAAGTTTATATAGTTATAGATTAGAGAGAATATACAGGTGGTGGGGGGACAAACAAAGGAGTACTACGTATAATAGGACATGTACATACACTTACGAATAGCATTTACAGCTTGGTACAAATAAGTAGCGGAAATTCATCCAGACAAACACGAGTAACTTACGCAAAAAAGTCTCTAAACACATCAGCCGAGTTAAAACAGGCTGTAGTTCAAACGTGAGCTTACGAGCAAGTGAGCACACAACCGGATTGTGGTAGCCTAGTGGTTAAGATACTGTTCTATGGACCAGAAGGTTCATGGTTCAAATCCTGCCTTTGCCAGGCTGCCACGGTTGGCTCCTTGAGCAAGACCCTGCCCTTTAAGTCGCTCTGGACAAGGGCATTACTATGAACAATGAGCTCCCGCCTCTACTCGTGGATCATCAGCATTGATTGGCTGTTGAGATGAACAGTTGTTTATGGCCACAACATCCAGAGATCAAAGACAGATCAAGACCTCGGTCATTAAAGTGAACGGACGTTGATCATTAAACAGTGCTTACCTGTAATGTAAATATCCATCCTGGTCAACAGAGGTAATGCAGACATTCAAAATCCAAACTCTGATTCATATCTAATATCACTCACTCAGTCCATTTCTTTGCTATGAGATCTTTGTCACGAATACGCAGGGCTCATGTAGTATCTCCAAACAATGCGACATAACGTTAATTCTGTTTGCTAGAACATACCACTGGCTGAGTTTTTTTTTTTTACAGAAGTAAGCTGCTGAACAAAGCTCAGTTTGTGAGCCGAAAGAGATGACTCTCATTAGTGAGTCAGTGTGCCAATTGATATGACTCACTGAAACTAACCGTGCCCAAGACTACTCTGCAAGTCTTTATTTTAAATGGAAAAATGACATTAGCAATGCGATGACTAATCTTACATGAAAACATCCATCTAAGAGGAGTTATCCATAAAAAAAAAAAATTATGTTTTTGAGTTCAGGGGGACTTGATCATCCATTTAAATGCAATAAATAAAAGTCTTCAGATTTTTTTTCCATGTGGCTCTTTACCCCATTTTCTCTCAGCAGATTCCCACCCACTGAGGCTACCCGTCGCACGACAGCTACCAACCTGGGAGGGGGGAGTACAAGCAAGTGCTTCCTTTAAGAAAAGCACTGGGCAGATCAAGGCCCTTTGAGAGAGGCACCATCCACATGAACTAGCAGGCCGAGGCTAGTTTGATCAATAGGTGACACAGGGATATCACTGGCCACAGATGGCTTGAGTAGGGTTGTAGATCAAACTTCATTATCATCCTCTTTTCTGCTTATCTATTTCAAGGTCGTGGTGGTGGAAGGGCAAGCTAATACGTCCAGGCATCTCTGTCCCCCGCAACTGCCTCAGCCGCTCCCAGGCCAGCTGGGAGATATAATCCCTCCAGCGAGTCCTGGGTCTACCTGGGTCTGTAGTGGCAGGCGTCCAGAAGGCATCCTTGTGAGATGCCCAAACCACCTCAACTTACCAAGAGTCAGTTTTTGTTGCAAAGGTCCATTCTGCCAGGGGCCCCTCCGCCCTCACCTTGCATAGCACCCTTACTCCGGATCTTGCTGGTGGTGGGTCCACGTGAACCTCCCAAGTTGCCGTTTCTGGCTGAGCCAGGCGCTTGCCGACGGACGCTACCACCAGACATGGCTCCAGTAACCCTCTTCCAGACAGGGTACACTCAGTTCTGATATCTGTACTCATAATTGTGCTTATAGACCTGGAGATGATTAAACCACGCAAGCCCTTCCGCCACGACAAGGCCCCGATCCAGGAAAGGATTGGTTTCCAACACCGAAACTGTAGAGTTGTCTTCTGATTTATGATTAGATGGTAACACATAGACAGCGAAGAAAAACCAATATTATGTCATAGGATGTCTTGTTTTCTTCCCACCTCCAGGAATCATTAAACAAAGACCGCGCTGTTCCGCTAGTAATTGCGATATGTTACAGAGGGAAAAAGCTTGAAATATAAGCCTGACATACTGTTTACTGAGGTTCTCTCTTACTGAGTGGAAAGTATAGACTCCGCGTTCAATCAGTGTGACATTAGCTAATCACGACCGTGTTTCTGCGAGCTCTGGGATAGAGAATGAGGCAGTTAATGCTCTCCTTCAATCATGTTCAGTGCTAAAGGTGCTGCACTACCAATTGGAAGGTTGCAAGTTCAAATCCCAACTTTGCCAAGGAGCCACTGCTGGGCCATTCAGCAAGAACCTTAACCATCATCTGTTCGGTTCAACTGTAAGTTGTTGGATACGGAGGCATGCTTAATGTTGTTAACGTAACACAAGAGCTGATTGTAGAGAAAATTCAAACTCAGAACTCTGGCAGGTCTGAGCAACTGTTGGACTGCAAAGGTAGTTTTAAAGCCATGTACTGACAGATCCATTAAGCCGATTAGCACAATTCTGAAGAGGTGGTCTCATTGTTGGAAGAATGAATCTGTTTTTTTGAAAAGTCATTCCGAAAATATTTGGGAAAGGAGGTAACTGGAATTGTGGACGATGCATCAGAAAACAAAAATAACCACCTCTATACAGCATGGTGCAAAAGTCTTTGGTCACCATAAGATTAGATACATGGTGTAATGACCATATATAAGCATTTCTCTTATTAGTCTCTTTATTAGAATACAACCAGAAAATACAGGAAACTTATATGCGTATTATAAAACTGGAAAAGAAACTTAAAAAAACAGCTTCTGTAGGCTACAGTGGTGACAATTACTGTGACCTCCCCTTACACTTAAGCAACAGCAGCATCTGGGAGGTTCATCGGGATGCCAATTTGACCCTTCTACAGTCCGAAGAAGCTTGAACAGAAACTTTTTAGAATGGTAGCAGCAAAGAAATAACTTTATTGGATGAGGAAAAGGGTGAAAAGGCTACGATATGCTAAAGCTCACAAAGACTGGAATTAAGATCAGTGGAAATGAGTATTATGGAGTGACCAATCAAAATTTGAATTATTTTAAGTCCAATCTCCGACAATATGTTATATATGGTCATAATACCATTGAGAAAAACAACAAATTTAATGGTGGTCTAAGACTTTTGCACAGTACTGTATATGTAATGCACAGTCACAACTGCACCCATCAGGCTACATTTGGCCCAAACTACAAATGTGCCCAAACGCTAGCTATGGTGCCATACTGTGCAAAACTCATAGGCCACCATTAGATTATATATACCATAGTAAACTTATTTTTTTAGAACGTCTCTATTAGAACACAACCAGAAAATATAGGAAATTTGTATGCAGTGATAAACTGAAAGAATCAGAAAAAGCTTATATAGCCTACACTTGAGCAATGGCAGCAGCTGGCAATTGGTCAGGAAGAAAGTTAACCAGGAATGATCTTTTTGGAGTTTTGGAAGGAGAATAGGGAGAAAAGGCGAAGATACCCTGATGCAAATGAGCAATGGCACAGTTCTGGGCTCACTTGCCTTTTTCCTCAGCCTACATACCGCCATGGAATGACGGCAATGACTTCAAAAGAATCTCTCTGCCAGTACACGGCCAGAACTGCACCAGCGGCCAGAACAGTGGACCACATTTGGCCCACATTACCAGTGGCAGATTACATGTGGGCCAGAGTCTGTTTAGCATGATGAACTTTACTGTGGCTGGCAACAGTTGAGCCAAATTTGGTTAATAATACACTTGACACTGCCATAACAGAGCCATCAGTGCCTAAACTCAGCCATATTTGGTCCAGAACTCTCTGATACATACTAAACCTCACAAAGATTGGAATGAAGATCAGTGGAAAAGAGCATTATGGATTTTTGGGTCCAATCGCAGACAACACACTATATATGATTTACATTTATGTCATTTAGCAGACGCCCTTATCCAAAGCGACTTACAATTGATATGTTCTTGCAATCCAAGCAATTCCAAGCATCCTGACAGAGCTGGGTTTTGAACCCTGGCCCTTCTGGTCCATAGCCCAGTACCTTAACCACTAGACCACCACAGTCCTGATCATGATCATTATACCATTATACCAAGCCCAATACTTACAAAGTGGTGTAGATTACAGATGACCCAGAGTCTGTGATGAACCTTTATCGTTGCTGGAAACAGCTGGGCCAAATTCACTTGCCATATGCCTAAACTGGGCCATACTTGGCATAGGACTGTGCTATTTGGGTGGTACCTGTCATGATATGGGACGACTTGGGTAGTGGTTGTAAATTGCATATGGACCCGACTGAAAAAGTCTCCTTTCGCACTATACAAGTCACACCTGTGGTGGTGTGACAATTTGAAACATGATCCTTCTGGGACATGGTGGCTTAGCGGTTAAGATACTGGACCCAGGCACCGAACTCTGCCAAGCTGTCACTGTTGGGCCCTTGAGCAAATACTTGGATTGTAAGACTGTATCATTGGAAGTCGGTCGGGATAAGGGTGTCTGCTAAATGACATAAATGAAATTAAAAATTCCAACTCAAATCCCATCTAAGGCAATACCACTGGATTAGTGAATGATAAGTATGAACTGGGTAACCATTTGTACTTTTTCATTACATGACTGAAGAAATGGTTGTGCACTCTCAGACTTCTGGACCCTCTTTATCCACAGGCACTCTGTTTGAAAGCTGTGATATGCATTTAAGTCAGTCACTCTTACGGCCATGAGCTACCTGATGTTCAACAGCGGCAATATAACATAGTTTATGACAAGGCCCCTTTCTCTGCGGCTCTCGTTCTCTCCCTCAGAGCCAACATCTTTCTCTCCAAGAGATGGAGGGATGGAAACCATTATGAGGGGAGAAGAGGAAAAAAAAGAGAGAGAGAGAAAGAGAGGCAGATGGGGATTCCAGCGATCTCTTTGGAATAGATAAATAGATTTTGAAATCATTCACAAATGATGTGCAAAATGTGCTCGCCATCTGCTCGGGCGCAGCGCTGAGAAAAACCTGCAGCCTTTTTCTTTTTCCCCCTCTTTCAGCTCCTTTATGAAACGAAACACAGCCCCAGCCTGAGAAATGGTGCAGACGACTAATAAAAGAATAGAAAAAAAAAGTCAGAGACAGCTCTGAAATCACATAAATCCTGCAGAGCGAAGCATGAAATGAGCGGCCTGATTGCGTGGGTGTGCTGCGAGCCGCCTTTCCCAGAGCGCGCTGGGAGAACCGAACGAACACCTGACGGTTACGGGAGAGCTGGGAGACTGGGACGAACGCTGCCAGTTTAAATAAACTCTGTTCACTCCCTGTTACACACAGACGATATGGTCTTTATCAAACTAAATTAGCTCAAATATTTTCTTTATGCATCCTCACCGACGTTCCTTAAGTGATGCTGTTGAGCTCAATTTCGGATGACAGTTCCAGATCCTAAAGCCTATTTATAGGTCACTCACTCACACACTTATTAAAGAGCAATTACAGTAAGCACCAGAGGTCAGAGGTTACGCAATACATCGTTGGAAGTTTCATTTTCAATTAACCGGATGACTCGGCTGATCCTTATGTTAACGTATTTATAAAGACAGCCATTCACTCTTATCCAGCTAAGGTCGTCCCACAGGTTATCTGTGCCTGGTCTACAGTAACGTTTCAAACTGTCCACACCAAAGGTGTTGAATGGCGTTGTGGGCAGGGCTCTGTGCAGGCCAGTCAGGCTAAATTTATAGTGGTGCTTGAAAGTTTGGGTCGTTGTCTTGCTGCATGACCCACCTTCTCTTGAGATTCAGTTCATGGACAGATGTCCTGACATTTTCCTTTAGAATTCTCTGATTATAATTCAGAATTCATTGTTCCATCAATGATGGCAAGCCGTCCTGGCCCAGATGCAGCAAAACAGGCCAAAACCATGATACTACCACCACCATGTTTCACTGATGGGATAAGGTTCTTATGCTGGAATGCAGTGTTTTCCTTTCTCCAAACATAACATTTTTCTTTTAAACCAAAAAGTTCTATTTTGGTCTCATCCATCCACAAAACATTCTTCCAGTAGCCCTCTGGCTCATCTACGTGATCTTTAGCAAACTGCAGACGAGCAGCAATGTTCTTTTTGGAGAGCAGTGGCTTTCTCCTTGCACCCTGCCAGTGATTATGCAACATCATTGTTGTTCAGTGTTCTTCTGATGGTGGATTCATGAACATTAACATTAGCCAATGTGAGAGAGGCCTTCAGTTGCTTAGACGTTACCCTGGGGTCCTTTGTGAGCTCACCAACTATTACACGCCTTGCTCTTTGAGTGATCTTTGTTGGTCGACCACTCCTGGGGAGGGTAACAATGGTCTTGAATTTCCTCTATTTGTACACAATGTGTCTGACTGTGGATTGGTGGAGTCCAAACTCTTTAGAGATGGTTTTGTAACCTTTTCCAGCCTGATGAGCATCAACAACTCTTTTTCTGAGGTCCTCAGAAATCTCTGTTCGTGCCATGATACACTTCCACAAACGTGTGCTGTGAAGAGCAGACTTTGATAGATCCCTGATCTTTAAATAAAACAGGGTGCCCACTCACACCTGATTGTCGTCCTGTTGACTGAAAACGCCTGACTCTAATTTCACCTTCAAATTAACTGCTAATCCTAGCGGTTCACATACTTTTGCGACTTACTAATATGTAATATTGGATCATTTTCCTCAATAAATAAATGACCAAGTATAATATTTTTGTCTCATTTGTTTAACTGGGTTCTCTTTATCTACTTTTAGGACTTACTGACAGAGAGTTACTGCCTACTGACAGAGAATACTATTTTTTGGCAATGAAAAACGGGCGATTTTTAAAATAGTGGGACCTTTTGTTGTCTAAACACCATGAAAACTCCTTGTCCTCTTTTGCTTTCTTTGAGTGAAGTGAAGTGTTTTTTGTGGGCATGAACAGATTAGAATGCGGTTCCATCCAGTCACTGTGAGCTTTATCACCATCATTCTCCAGCCTTTCAGTTAAATTCCACCAGATCTTTTCTTTAATAATAATGTTTTTATAGTCGGCATGTTACTCGTCCCATAAGCTGCTGTTCTCTGCTACTAGCAGGATGAGCTGTTCTGCCTGACAACCGAGCTCTGATTGGTCTGCCTGATTTTAATGCAGAGATTAGAAGATAAACAAAAATTGAATTAGTTAAAAAGAATAAAAACTGGACTCGATGTGAAAAGGCCTTAAGTCAAAAAACAAGAGCCCACAGGAGTCCAGGACAACGCTGCTGAACCTGGATCGTTTCATTGCCTGGTCAGCATTACAGATGTACAATGCAAATAATATCTGCTTAAATGGTGGCCCTCTGTTAGGCTTCCAGTGATGGGCGGGGCAGCAAGAGCCGATGCATTGTGCAGACCAACACATGAGTTATAACCTATAATTATAGTTGTAATCGTACAGCTACGAAGACAAACTACAGAGTATGGTTGACGTACCTGATAACATGGCCTGTGAGCGTACTTCCAAACAGCAAAGCCACAGAGTATTTCATGTGGTTCTGAATATAAAAAGTGAGTTATATGAACAGAGACTCGATCCACACCAGCTTTAATCAATAATAAGTGACAGAGGAGCCTAATGAGTTCAGTCTGTGTTGGGGAAATTCAAAGGCATGTATACTCTCTCTCTCCCTCTCTCCCTCTCTCCTTCATCTCATAGATCAGAACTTTTCCAGGATGAAACAAAAGATGCCTACTGGAGAAAGACCGGCGCTTTTCCAGCGGTAACAAAAGAACTGGGGACGATAAAAGAAAAACAAAAGTAGCCGGGATATCATTAGTAACACTTACATGGATAAATGAAAGTCAGCAAGAGCGGTAACAGATCCACATGCTTTACGTAAGATCGGCGAGGAAGAGGAAAAATGCAGAGAGACATAAATATACTGTTATCTTTTGCTTAAAATAGCATGAGTGCTTTTCATGACATCCAGGCATGTTCTGGTCCTGTCCTTATACTGTATACAGTACTGTGCAGAAGTCTTGGGCATTCTATTTTTTTCAGCTATTCTGCTTTTTCTTTAGTGAAGTTTTATTGGTCATTGCACTTTGTAGTTCTTTAATTACAGCCTATAGTCCTTCTGTTTCTCTACATACTTTGCTCGTCCCCTTTACTCTGTTCTCTAATGGTCAGGACCCCCACAGGACCAGCACAGATCAGGTCCTGTTTGAGTGGTGGATCATTCTCAGCATCCCGTTCCTGCATTCAATCTGGTATGAGGTAGGATTAGGAAACTTCCGTTTGCCAGACCACAGTTCAACAATAAAAAAAAAAAAAAAAAACCCAACAAAATCTAATACAGGTATGCAAAACAAGATGTTGACATACCATAGTCACATAGTCTTTTCAGCTACTGTAGTGCAAATATAAATGACGCCTACACAAGAAAAATAATGCAAATGATATGTAAGAGATACCGCTGAAAACACGAGTGGAACGCTACCATCTATACAGCTGTCACGGTTCAGCCAAAACCCCCGCTTGTCCCTTTTTGTTTTCGTCCGTGTTCACCTCAGTAGGTTTATGTCCCGCGGTACCCCCGAGCGTTTTGTCGCTCTTTTGTTTTCGTCCACGTTCGCCTCAAGACATTTATTGTCTCGCAGTACGCCTGAGCGTTTTGTCGCTCTTTTGTTTTAGTCCGTGTTCACCTCAGTACGTTTATGTCCCGTGGTACCCTCGAGCGTTTTGTCACTCTTTTGTTTTCGTCCGCGTTCGCCTCAGGACATTTATTGTCTCGCGGTACGCCTGGGCGTTTTGTCACTCTTTTGTTTTCGTCCGTGTTCACCTCAGTACGTTTATGTCCCACAGTACATTTGAGCATTTTGTCGCTCTTTTGTTTTGGTCTGCGTTCGCCTCAGTACGTTTACTGTACCGCGGTACCCC